>CAIGRR010459381.1:0-13566 GCA_903798365.1 Fraxinus sp. 1973-6204 | reverse complement strand
GTATAGTATCTTGGGCATTTTTATGGAGTTATATTTTTTAGGAAAATGTGTAATTAGTATTTGTTTTACTTTTTTATATTTCAGGGTCTATCCCTAAAAATTACCAGAAAGAAAGGAGTGAATGCCGGACTATTTGATATTTGTGTAAATTCGTTATCCAATGCACTGAATATTGTACCGTGAGAACCCCGCGGCTTTACTCGAGCACGGATTTCCATTAAACTATTCAAGAGCTTCTTCAATTATTTAAGGATCATTGGTACCTGTAAACAGTAGGTATGTTTTCTAATAACTGCTCTTGTTATGAACATGTAACGACGATGTTGGGTAGAACTCGGCTTAAAACCGGCTCTTGAAGGGAGGGTGCTCAAAATTGGCGATTGAACCTGCAAACTGAAGTCTTAGATTAGGGTCATTATAGACCATGCTACCTACTTGTATGTACTGTGTGTTAATAAAGTGATTGGAGTTGCACTGCCTAGTTATATAATACTGGTTTTGCATTGGCCCTTTAGTCGTTGGATCCTATTGAGTTTGATTTCATGTCTAATTATTACAGTTGATTTGCTGTTCTGAGCATTTTGAGGTTTGAGCTAAAAAAAGCAGCTTTACGAAAGAACTAGAACTTAGATCAAACAAGTCATTATGGGGTTTTAAATAGGCTGAAAAAAATAATAGATGGTTTTCATTGACCATACCAAAACGCTCTTTTTAGCACTCTTTAGATTGGAAATCAAGAATATCAGCTCTCTCACATATCTTTAGTTGAATGTGACCATTGATTAGTGATACACTGTAAACCACTTAAATTCCTCTCCCACTCAAAATTCATTGACCACGCCAAAATGCTCTTTTTATCACTCTTTAGATTGGAAATCAAGAATATCAGCTCTCTCACATATCCTTAGTTGAATGTGACCATGGATTGGTGATACACTGTAAACCACTTAAAATTCCTCTCCCCCTCAAAATTGTGCTATGTGACCCTCTAATCCATTTCTTTAGCATTTTCATCAATTCATTATTAAATTGCCATATAATGATAACGAAACATAGGTTTACCATGTATATTCATCCACACACACATTGGTGACTCACAAGCCAATCTTCAATGTTGGGGAAACTAGCAATTTCCTAATGAGGTTTTGGTGTGCCTTTTTGTGTTGGTCTAAGCCCCTTTTCTAGGTTGTTTCTTTGAGATATTTGACAACTATTTTGCAACTTCCCTAAGTTATTGTGTTTTGGGACAAAGAAAAATTTAGAGTTGTTCAAATTTCTAGTTTATCTCCCAACAAAAGATCATACATTCATTTGTTCATTCTAGAATTTTAAACTGTTGATTTTTCTTTTTCTTTTTTTTCAACAAATTCAATAGGCTTGATAATATTTCTTGGATACACGTATTTGTTCAATAGATTTCACTACTTTGAATCTGCTTTCAATTTAGGAAGAGTGAGATTCTGAAACACGTTTCCCCGTTATCTCTATGAGCTCTTAAAGATAACTAGTTTCATGTCATTTGGGAATTGATTGATCAAACACCAATCCTCCCTCTCCCCTACCCCCACATAATTCAGTTTTGAGGGCATTTATTTCTACATCTCCTGCCAATTGTGTTGAGTTGAAAAGGTTAGTATTGTGATCAGCAAATTCTTTCCATTTTACTCTAGATTCTTGACTGCAAATAATTCTTCCTGGATTAACTTTGTCATAGAGAGTAAAAAATACAAAGCTCATTCTTGTCCACTCCTTAAGGTAGCTGGAAAACCTATAACCTATTACTATGCCCACCAAAAGATACTGTAGGAAATGGTAATAATTAACTGATGATGGAGGAGTTTGTAAACATAGCTAACAAGTAAAATACAGTTTTGATCAGAGATTGACTCATGAAGGAGGAATTCTGCTACTTGCTTAAATAAATCCCGCCATCCAGTATTAGCACCAATAATGTCCGTATGTATCATGATATTAGCAAAAACTTCTCTAGTTTCTTGTTCATATTAATTTTTTTTACAAGACTCTTGCAGTTGTCCTCTTCTCACTTTCTATATTTTTTACTTAATTACTTGTTCATCACAAAAATATATTATCACATAAGAACGGATAAGTGGTTAACTTGGGAGTTAGATACTTTGAACATTTTTATTGGTAAGGATGGGAACTCAAAGCGAATAATAGCAACAAGGGACTAAGAGACTATGCAGTGTCAACCCAGTACGCTACATCATCAATGGAAATTAAGGCAAACACTAACCATCCATTGTACTGCTCCTACCATGTTTAGTCTTTTTCTATGTGAAAAGTTATTCTTTCCACCTCTCTTCTATTTTTGCCTCACTCTTCCTAATCCATCTCCCTTTCCTCAATTCCTTTCCTGCTGTTACTATCGTTAAAGTAAAACTCTATTCAGCTGCCCAAAATTTTTGATCAATCGCTAAATTCAGCTACCAATTTCTCATGCACAAACTTGATGGTATGTTTTTGTTTTTTTTTTTTTTCACACTTAATGTTACTAGTAAGGTAAAATCTGAACTCAAAATACAGCGAAATGATGAGATACATAAGTTCTTGCATTTCTTTGTTGATCCTTGTACTCTGGGAAGAATTACACTGAACATTGTATTATAGTCACATCTATGAACAATCAAGAGATCTAAACCTGAAGTCAATACTAATATACGAGTTCTCGCATCTCTTTGTCGATCCTTATACTCTGGGCTAAGCATTACGCTGTGAATAATTTATTAGAGCCACATTTATGGTTAGAGATGTTAGCTGAATGACATATGAAAGATGGCTGCATTGAAATCCAGCTTGTTTTTCATATAAACTGCTTTAGTTGTGTTTATGGGAATGCAAACTGAGTTGATATGCGGTTGAAGGTTGTTTTATGACTGGACAGGAGAAAAGGCACGCAATCTGAGTAGTCGTATCTATAGGGTTCCGTAAAAAAAGTACTTGTGAAATCTTGTGCTTGTTTTTACATTTACTAGTTAGGTTATGTGTTTTAGTTCTAAAATTGTTACGACACGACTTTTTGCCCAATAAAACAGGTTGCTAATATATTTGTGAAATTATGAGACGTAAAGTTTGTGATAGTAATAATTATAATGACCTTGAACAGTTTTATTCTGATAAAAAAATATTTTATTTTTAACACAGTTATGGATGAGGTTCGTATTTTTGTAAACTATAATGGAAGGTGGGACGAGAATAATAGATATGTTGACAACGAAACGAAAGATGTATTGGTTCCTCTTGGAACGTCATATGTTGAGCTTTTGGAGATATTATTTGGTGCATTAGGTTTGGGGCCTTTGTCCCAAACAATACGAATGAAGTATATAGCTGAAGTTGGAAGCTCGCCCATCAAAATATTGCATGACCGTGATGTGTTATTCTACTTGAAGTTGAAAAAGAAAGATCATCAAATTGATAGCTACCCGATTTGTCTTGAGATTTTGAATGAGCCAATGAAGGAGATTTTGCCACCATCTTTAGAAGAAAATAACCATGTATCAGATGCAAACATTCTGTATCCACCGCATGAGTTCAACCCTGATCCACCTGTAGAAGCGAATGACAGGAGACTGATTGTGGGCACTGAAGATGAGCTAAATGTTCTAAATGGTTTTTCAAATGCACAAGTTTTCACTGAAGAAAGATTCATTGAATGTCAAACGGAACCTTCAAATGCCGATGATGGGCATAGAACAAATGAAGAGTTTGAATACGGTGTTAGAGATGTAATCACTGAGCTCTCACCCATTGCACTGAAAGTGAAAAATATTTATTCAAATAAAAAGGTATTAAAGAAACATCTAAGCATGCTTGCAATCAGCAAGGACTTTCAATTTAAGGTAAAGAGATCTACAACGAAATTACTACATGTGGTTTGTATGGATTCCAATTGCAAGTGGACAGTACGTGCTACAAAGCTTCAACAAAGTGATATGTTTGTTATAAAAAGATATGATGAAATCCACTCATGCTCGCAGAATATTGTTCAAGGCGATCATCGCCAAGCTACTAGTTGGGTTGTAGGGGAATTATTGAAGAGAAAATACCAATTACCTTCCAGTTCAAATCTCAAACCTCATGATATTATTCAGGAAATGTGTCGAACTTATGGAGTGACGATACCTTACAGAAAAGCTTGGCGAGCAAGAGAACATGCATTGACAAGTTTGCGAGGCTCATATGAGGAAGCTTATAGCTCATTGGCAAAGCACCTATACATGTTGGATAACAAGAATCCTGGATCACTTGTTGTCTTGGAGACAGAAGAAAACAATCGGTTCAAGTATGTCTACATTATTAAATTTGGTCATATTGATATTCATTAATTGATCATATTGATAATGATTAGTTTATTTTCTTTTATGTTAATTCCTGCAGGTACCTCTTTATGTGCTTGGCTGCTTCCATTCAAGGTTGGCAGCATTGTCGACCTGTTATAGTTGTGGAGGGCAGCTTTTTGAAATTCAAGTATGGTGGGACGTTGTTCACTGCTTGTGCTAAGGATGCCAATGAACAAATTTTTCCTTTAGCTTTTGGGATTGGAGAGTCAGAGAATGATGCTGCTTGGGAATGGTTTTTTATCAAGTTGAAGGAAGCCATTGGAGATCGTGAAGAGTTGACTGTAATTTCAAACATGGATACAAGTATCAGTAGAGCCCTTGAAAAAGTTTATCCAAATGCTGATCATGGCGTATGCACGAATCATCTGTTAAACAATATGCAACTAAAGTTTGGTGGTATAGGCAAAGATCAGTCTACTTCCTTTTACAATGCTTCCAGAGCATATCTTGTGGAGGCATTTGAGTCTCACATGACCAACCTTGATATTATGGATCCATTTATCCGTAGATACCTTCAAGAAGTAGGGTATGAAAAATGGGCTCGAGCTTTTTTTAGTGGCCGTCGGTATTCAATAATGACAACTGATATAGTTGAATCAATAAATCCAGTTGAGGTGCAAGCAAGGGATATGCCAATCACGTGTTTGATCGAGTGGTTGAGGTCAATGGTGCAGAAATGGTTTTTTGAACGGCGTGGTGCAGCTAAATCCACATTCACAGCTCTTGCAACTGCTGCAGAGGATCGGTTGAGGCAGCAGAACACATTGTCGTTATCAATGGACGTAAGATACATTTTCCTTTATACTATAGTTGTTGGCAGTACTGGTTATGACCTGGTAATTCTATACATGCATGACAAATTCTATTTAACAGGTACACCCTACTGATGGCAATGTGTTTCGTGTTGTGGATCCAAAAATGCATTCATTTGTCATAAATTTGCAATCTAAGACTTGTACTTGTAGAGAGTTCCAAGTTGATCAAATACCATGTCCACATGCTTTGGCTGTGATAAATACGTGCAAACTAAGTGCATACAACTACTGCTCTAGTTATTACACGAAGGAATCGTTATTTGCATCGTATGCAGCAACAATTCATCCTTTAGGAAGCGAGTGCAGTTGGGTTGTTCCAGAAGAGGTCAAAAATAGAGTTGTTTTACCACCATTGTGGAGACGACGTTCTGATATGTCAAGAAGCCGAAAGACTGTTTTCGAAGGAGAGGAAACTAATTCGGTCACATGTTCTAGATGCAAGCATTATGGGCATAATCGAAGGACTTGCCCGAATTCAATCCCGCTAAGCCCGGAAAATTCAGATGACGACTGGTCTACTGGTCTAAGTGCCGCTAATAGTGATAGTTGAGTGTAAAGCAATGAGCATATATTTTACATGTAGGATTTGTGCTGTTATTTGGAGGTCTTAACGAAATTATAATTTGTTTGCTTCAGTTTTTTGCTTTTTAAAGTAAAATCGAAAGTAAATGCCCTCTTGCTTATTTGAGGTTTTTAGGTTTTATCTAGGGAGTTCTCTATGCCTCTATGTTTTGGGCTTATGGTTGTTCGAAAATCGATACAGTTCTACTGCAAAGAAATTGATAATTAGGGTTTCAAAGATGCATAAATGCCCCCATAAAGCAAGTGAATGGCGGAGAATTCGAGTGCTAAATTATGTATCTGTCTACTATCCTTACTCAACGCAATGACCATCGTACAGTGACAGCCTCGCAGCTTCAGCCAAACCTGGAATTAATCATAAGCATTTTTAAGCAGCTGGTACCGTGACAGACGTGGCGAGCCTTGAAACCAGATGGGCCATATTATCTTTTTCAATTTGGTTATTGACATTATTGGGTGTTGGTCAATGTATCCCCTTGTCTAGGTAGTTCATTTGCAATTGCATTTTTCTGGATTTATTGTTTGGGGTGTGTTTATGAGAACTAAAACTGTGTTGATCTGCAATTGGCGATTCATTAAACTAAAGGAGACAGAACACAGGTAGTGATGTTGAGCTCTGTCATTAATGGTCTTTGAACACAGGTAGTGATGTTGAGCTATCTGTCATTAATGGTCTTTCAAATGCTCAATTATCCCTTGAAAAAAGATTAGCAGAAGATTCCAACAAAATTCATAGAGTGGGTGATGGAATGCATTGCTACTCCTTTAGGAAGAAAGGGACTTCGTCAAGGGGATTCTCTATCACCATTTTTGTTTGTTTTATGTCTTGAATATTTTTTTAGAATGTTTCAATTTCCATTCTAATGTGGCCATCTGAAGTTTACCCACTTGGCATTTGCGGATGATTTGATACTTATTGCTAGAGGAGACGCAATTTCGGTTGGTATCTTGATGAATTGTTTATCAAACTTTAGAGATTTGTTGGGACTAAGAATGAATGTTAACGAGTTAGAGGATATCTATGCACTAACTAATATTCCCAAGGGATCTATGCCGTTTCGTTACTTGGATATTCCACTTGCAGCTGAGACATTGAAAATCAGCTCTTATGACTCGTTTATCAACAAAATCTCAGCCTATATTTGTGCATGGTGGAAGGCACCTTTGTCCTATGCGGGGAGGGCCAAACTTCTTCAGGGTGCTGAATGTTTTGGCTGTCCATTTTCCCCATTCCAACCACGGTTCTTCAAAGGTCATTAGACTTAGCTGGAACATCATTTGGGGATCCAAAAAGGCCGTGGAGCCTATGAGTTATTCAGGCCGAAACGGGTGAAAAAAGTCAGGGCAGTGGAGGTTTGGAGGTCCATCATCACTCCAAAGCATTCTTTTATTTTGTGGTTGGGTGCACAAGCAAAGCTTCTTACAAGGGCCAGGCTGCTGCACTTAAATATTAACAGAAGTACAGAACTTGTGTCTTTTGTGGAGACACACCGAAACGAATCAGCACTTATTCTTTCAGTGTTCATTTATTTCGGCCACTTGGGGGTCAGATTAGAGCTTAGTTGGGGATAAAGAGATCGATGATGACGCTATCTAGCGCATTGAAGTGGATTAACAAGGAAGCTCGAGGTACTTCTTGGCAAAGCAAAGCCAGGAAAATTGTACTTGCTAGCATTGTTTACCACGTATGGACGGCGAGGACTAGGAAGTTTTTTTTGAAGATCACATTTCGATAGCATGTATAAAAAGTTATGTTTGCATTGTATCCTAATGCTTTGATTCATTTTACGTCTTTAGCTTCGGGTCTTTATCTTATCGTACGTCTTTTGATTTTGTAAGGCCGGGTATGCTATGTCTTTATCGATCACAGCTTATATACACTTGGACAGGACATTCGAAAGTTCTCCTCACTGTGGACTTCTGTCTTTCAATGTAAATGTTGTCTTCCAGCTGCTGCGGGGATTTGAACATTCGATGCTCTGTAGAGAACTCTCCTTCTTTACCACTGCGCCATGCCCGTGGGGGCTTTCTTTTATAACTCTTGTTACTATTAATTGTAATCAACACGAATAATTTTTTAGACCATTCTATCTCTACTATAATTCAATTATTTTAACAATAACTTACTTTTCGTTTTTCAAAATGTATTTAATTTATTTACTCATTTAGTTACCATCATCAACGTACATGTACATTTGACTGATTCATTTCACTTGTTTGCTTTCATATTAATGTATGTATATCTTATTATTAATTCTCAATTAATTAACCTTTACATTTATTTAATTAATATTTAACTTTATTTAGGAATTCCAGTATTATTAATTATAATTATAAGTTAATTAGAATTTCACATTTAAAAATACATTTCATTATTCACGTCAATAAATGCTAATTAACATGCAATTTTAGAAATTAAATAAATGATTATGTATATATTCACCAGTATTAATTTTAAATTAATTAACATTCATACATATTCAAATATTACTTTATGACACTTATAAAACATTTTATAATAACACACTAGTTAAAAAAAAAATTGATAATAATAACAAAACTTGAAAACCTTACCCCTTCAAGTTTCACTGATTTAAAAATTATTTAAATAAATGATTATGTATATATTCACCAGTATTAATTTTAAATTAATTAACATTCATACATATTCAAATATTACTTTATGACACTTATAAAACATTTTATAATAACACACTAGTTAAAAAAAAAATTGATAATAATAACAAAACTTGAAAACCTTACCCCTTCAAGTTTCACTGATTTAAAAATTATAAGTAAACGCATAACCAAATTATGCTCTTAAAATCTTCACTGGACTCGTGGCGGCAGAAAAGTTGGGAGAAAAGAAAACCCTCAATAAACCACTGTAAATCGCCGTAATAAGGTGGTAGAAAATGGAGCTGTCGAGGGAGGAGACGCCCCGAAATGACACCGTAATTGATGATGACGGCGATGATACGCCGATGCTCAGCTCTCAAGCACTGGAAGCACTCAAGGAGTTCCTGGCTGAACAGAACCGCTCGGTGGCGGAAGCTCCTCAGGAGGAGGAGGTGGCACTGGTGGCGGAGGACTGGCGACTCAGCCAGTTCTGGTATGACCGCGACACCGCCGAGACAATTGCTCGAGAAGTAATTATTCTATGCGGAAACGTAGAGTCCCCTTCCGTTGCTTGCATTGCTTGCCCCACTCTCTATGCCTATCTCAAGGTACTTTACAGTAGTACTAGTTAAGGTGCCGTAATAAAGGCCCAAGATTTGGAATATGATGTACAGCGTCAGCATTGCAATTTAATTGCCTAAACTGTAGGGACAAGCCAGAGAAATCATTTAAATTTTATCCTCAACGCTCTTCTTCACGTGCAAACTGGATTCATTTTTTGATCTAAGGTCTCACATGTGCTAAATTTTATAAAAATGGGTGACCGTGAGACTAAAACTTGGGTCTTTAAGCCTGATTTTGATACCACGTTGTCCATATCTTTTGAAAGCTTAAGCTGTTAACGGAGAGGGTAACTTCTATTCATTTAAATATCGTCTTCAACAAAGTTCAATATTTGCTCAGAATTATAAACATTAATGGGTTTTACTTTCTCATTATATGTTTAGAGATTTTAGTATCCCTTTAGCAATTGGCAATGATATTATCGAATGACAATGAGCTTAAATGCTGCTCGAGGGGGTGAGGGGAATGATTTTTTATTTATTTTTAACCATTCGTTCCTTTTTAACACAAATTAGAAGATTAATGATTTATTTGCAGGTACATTTTTTTTTTTGCAATATTATGCTTGGCAATAGGTGTTTTCACTATTTATTGCTTTGTTGTAATTGGTCAATGTGCTGGCTTTTATTTCTCCTTCCGTTTTTATTGGATATTTGAGAAAATCAGAATCATATTGGCAAGGTTCTGTTGTGGAAAGCATAGCTTTCAATGCCTCGACCTAATATTTACATGGAGTTGGAATTAATGTGCCTAGTAATTTGTATGCTTACTCTTTATATTATTGGAAATTTCAGAAAATTGGTCCTGAAGTATCTGCACAGCTTCTGGAGTATGATAAAAGATTTCAGCAATACGGTATGGAGTTTACATTCTATGACTACAACCAGCCAGAGGATCTTCCATTATCATTAAAGCATTCATTTCCAATTATAGTTGCAGATCCTCCTTACCTGGTAAAAGTTTATCTTGCACTACCAAATTGAATATTTTTTTGATAATTTATAAGCATTCTACATGTAGAATATATTAAGATGTAATTTGTCAACTCTGAAGCTGGAGGTGCTGAATGTACAAAATACCGTTGGTAGCTAAATTATCATTTTGGTTCCTGAACTTATTTTGAGTGCACATATACTCACCCCACTTGCTACCAGTTTAAAACTCGCATCCACTTACTCATCCAACTTGCTTTCACAGCTTTTTGAGGAAAGAATAGGAAATCGACATTTAGGTGCTTTACCTCTCCAGGTATTTCCTCCCAAACTATCTTGGCCTAGTTAACTTAAGTAATAATCCTTTAATGCAATTTGTTCCAGCTACAATGTCCCAAAATTAACTAGGTACCCTACCAAAAGTTTATAAAATTCTAAAGCAAAAAGGGAGAGCCTGCCTCTGCCAACTTCACTGGCCAACCATATCCCATCTTCAATCACCGTCAGGTCTCTTTATTCTCAAGCACGTATTCCTACCTGATCGTCCTTCCTCTCTTTCTTTTTTTCTCCTTTGCTGGCACCTCTTTCTAGTCTAAAACAGAACCAGCACCTACCTCTCGGAAAACCCAGATACTGAATTCAATCCTTGTCCACAGACCCAAATAAATCTTGTTAATAATTAGATTGCAATTTGATTGTCACGGCATGGATTCAAATGGATATTAATCAGTCCAGAGAAGAGGTTGCAGTAATACTTAGTGGTTGCATTTTCTATCTCTTTTCCGGTTTTTCTTGTATCTGTTGATGATGGCTAATGGGGGAATGGTGGGGTTTGGTGGTGATGAACTCGTGATGCTAGTATACTCACCTTTGGATGACAAATCACTATGTGAATAGTCTCTTTTGGCTGTACATTTGATATTTTTACCTTCCACGTTAGCTTCTGTTTATTTGATCAATGAATACCAGGCACATATTGTGATCCAAAATCCAAATGACAGGTTCCAGTGATGAATGAAGCACTAGTAGAGTCACATACACTGTCCGTTTATAAGAAAATGATAAAGGATACATAGAAAATGAGGAAATACTAATCAATATGCATGGAGGTCTGGTTGCTCATGAAAGTGGATTTTTTTTTTTATTATGGTGGTGGAAGTGGGGAAGGAGGCGGTTGGAATATTTTTCTGTTTTTGGGGCATACTTATTATAATATTCATAATAAATTTCTTTCCTTCTTAAAGAGAGCTAGATAGAGATGGTTGGGACATATTATGACATAACTGCTCGTATCTAGCTTGTGCAAACAACACAAACAGCCAATCTGGATGATTGTTTAATGCTGGACAATTTTGTGAGTTCAAAGGGTATAGCGGGACAAGAAAAGTTGAAGCATGATAAATAATATGAATTTGAAAAACTCTTTTACCTTGTATCAGTTGGTATAGGGTTGCACATTCCACTTTAGTAGCTTACGGTACTGGGTACTTGGTTGTCCATGTTTGCATGTGAATGGTTGGCTTTTTGAATGTCATGAATGGGAAACAAGTTGGATCATGAATCAAATAAATCCAACTTTTTAATCTAGATAAAAATATATTCTCATTCTATGTTAGTGTCATTTTTAACGGCAATTATATTATGAGATGATGACTTGTGCAGCTTTTGGCATTTGAGATATTCAATTGAATTGGAAAAGTCACCAATATATGTACCGATATGCATATGCCATTTTTCACAAGGTTGCTATAGCGAGAATAATATTTCTTTCTCTTTGGTCGAGTAATGATAAATAGGTTTACTTCCATTTTTCGTATCCAAATCCCTGGCAGAAATTTACACCTTTAACTTCCTCTTTAACTTTATTTGATACCAGATGAAATATTACTTATGAATTGTTTCAGCTGTAAATTAAAATTATCTGCATAATATTCATGACATTGATGATCTTATTCAATGGATGGCTGTGGCAACAGAGTAAGGAGTGCTTGGAGAAAGTTACTGAAACAATTTCATTTCTCTCAAGACCAGGGCAATCTTACTTGCTTTTACTCACAGGTAAGACGTTGATTTCTGATCAATTTATCTCTTATCATCCAGTCCAAGAAAAGTTAACTAAACTCTATGAAGAAAAATAAGTTTTAATTGTTCTACACGTGTTCATGGCATTTGTAAGTCTGTTTGCCCAGATTCTTGAAGCTTGTTTTTTTTTTTTTTTGATCAGTAAAAATGAATTATATTGATCAAAAATCATATACAAAATACTCCAGGCATACCCGGGCAAATCAACAATGAAGTTTCAATGAGGATACAACTACTTTGGGCATACCCAAGTGATCAAACAAAATTATCATAAAAAACAAAAGGAATAGAAATCAACCCATTGCTAGTGACTCGTAAAAAATCAAAACATTAGGATAGAAAGTAAACGTCACTTCGTATACACGTGTTTTGATTCATCGTACAATGCTCTCCACATGGGGATTAAGATTTTCAAACACCATTCTATTCCTTGCCATCCAAATGTAGCAAATGGAACTAGCTAAGGCAATCCTTTTAGCTTTGTTCTGCCATGAGGTTCCTCTAACCTCCGTCTTCATCCATTTTAGCGCACTAGCCATGGTATTCATTGCTCTACCCAGCCAAGTCTTGATGCCTCTCCAAATGCTTGAGGAGAATGGACATTCAAAAAACAGGTGGTTGCACATCTCCTCACATGAAGTACAAAAACTGCAATTTTTATCAATTTCCAAGTAGTGTAACTTATCTTTTGTTAGCAACTTTGATTGGGTTCCCAACCATAGCGTGAAAGAGTGCTTTGGAGTTATGAAATGTTTCCAAACCTCCTTAGCCCAGCATCTAGCAGTTGCTTTAGGCCGAAAAAATTCATAGGCTTTGGCCACACAAAAATCGTCCCCATTGGCTCCCATGAGCTGGCCGAAATTCTGCCCAGCTTCCTCTAGCGTGAACTGGCCAGCATGTTGCTGTGTAAAAAACTGCTTAAAAGGTTACACTTTCACTATTTCTACTTTTGATTTCATGTAGGCGAGGTGCAAAAGGAGAGGGCTGCAGAGCTCTTGGGTTTGCACCCATGTGGCTTTCGACCCCATCACGCTAGCAAACTTGGCAATGAGTTTCGGCTGTTCACAAACTACAATCCAGGGGCAAGACTAGATGGGTGGGAGGCCGAGTAAAGGTGCATTTACACTTTGCTTGTACCAATTTCTAATTTAAGTTTTCTTGATGAGCTTTTCTTTGAGAATCATTATGTATGAAGTAACAAGAATTTGTTTGCTATCGTTATATACTTGATCGTCAAATAATTATTAAACTGCTCATATTTGTTAACTGCTCATTTTTTCGTCTTTCTCTTCCTCTTCCTTACCACATCATTCTTGTTATATTAAAAGTGGTTGCTCCATTTCCCATCACGCTGACTAAATATCTTCCCTCGCTCCATAGTTATACCAAACTTATTCTGGAAATGGATTCTTCATCCAGGAACGTCCAGTTGAGCGTTTGAAGATTCTTGGGCGGTAGAGTTATTTCCAGGGACAATAGACGAAAATTCTCCTCCTCTTGATAAATCAAGATTGTAGCATATACCTAACTTGAAATGCTACCTGAGGT
>CAIGRR010459348.1:0-18527 GCA_903798365.1 Fraxinus sp. 1973-6204 | reverse complement strand
GGGGGGGGGGGGGGGGGGGGGGGGGGGGGTTTGGGAGTATCTTTGAAGTCAAAGTCAAAGTCAAAATCAGCTAAAAAAATTAAAAATCAAGACCATGGTTTCCCTGCTCACTGATTGCCTTTGGACCACTGAGCATTTTTTATAGTGAGTAGACCGCTTACTAAGCACCTTACACACCTTATGATCGCTCGAGCGATCATGTTATCTAAGCAAATTCCAGTTAACAATTTTGATAAATTTTGCAATCCCAAACAACTTCCAATACTCCATATTATAAATACTCAAGTCATACTTCATCTCAATGGTTGGTTGAGCCTCCTTTCATTCAAGAGCTCCTGTTTGTGAAGAATAAGTTGGCTCTTGGTGATTCACAGGGAGAAAATAATCCAAGGCTCCTAGAACTGGTGTTAGAGCGCACAACCCTTAGTTCTTCGATGATTACAGGTTGGAGGGTCAAAGTCTACTAATATTTAGTTGTATCTGGACCAATCCTGTAAGTTTAATATTTTATGGTGGATTATTTACTGGCAAGTTTATCTTGAGGTTTTTGCTCTCGAAGAGTTTTTCAAAAGGTTTTCATTCCTAAACAATTGTTGGTATTATTTACATTCCAGTTTTGATATTATTGTTTCATTGATATCAAAGGTTTAGATATGTGTTTTAATTCATCTAGATTCATTAAGTTGTGACTTGTGATTTACACATCCCCCCCCCCCCCCCCCCCCCCCCCCCCCCCCCCCCCCCCCCCCCCCCCCCCCCCCCCCCCCCCCCCCCCCCCCCCCCCCCNCCCCCCCCCCCCCCCCCCCCCCCCCCCCCCCCCCCCCCCCCCCCCCTCTCTCTTAAGTATTTGTTTGGTCAAATTTCGTTGTTTCAATTGGTATCAAAGCTCAAATTTGATTTTTGACCCAAATATTATCTAGATGAACACTAGCTACTCACTTTCCGTTCCTCCATATTTGGAAATTCCCGAGGAACGTTGAGTCAAACTTGTGACATATAAATTAAAGCGAGAAGCTTCCACTTGGTGGAACAATTACATTATAACCATCACTCGCATGGGAAATATTGTATTCAAACGTAGATCGGGAAGAAAAGATATTAAGTGAACGATTTCTTCTTATAAATAATGAGTAGTTCCTTTATCAACATTACATAACTGTTGGCAAACTAATAGTGCTACAACAAGTATACAGAAGAATTTCATTGAATGAGTGAGACAATTAATCAACAAGTCATTCGATAAAAGGGGATTAAATCGGGCAATTCAAGAAAAATTAGAACTCCCAAACATTTTAAACTTCACACTAAAGTCGAGAATCAACTTAATAAACTCCAAACACGAGCTCCAACTAATTCTCGATGTCCTAATCAAGACATGGAAGTCGTCACTTCAAAGTGATGAAGTGGGAATAGAGAATTAACAACAATAATACTCCATTACCGCTACTTCTAGGCAAAATCAGCAGGTAAACACTGGGCAAAATGGAGTAGTGCTCAACAAAAACCTTCTCGGACGACTACCAATGTTTATGCACGAAGAAACCTTAACAAGTTCTTTAGGTGTGGTCAAACAAGGCATCTTTTCAATACTGTCCCTAATAAGAAGTCATTTAATTTTGTCGAAGATAGAGAAGAATTTAAGTAACAGCCAGAAACTAAGGATACTAATGAAAGTAGAAAAAAATACTACCGTGGATAATGGTGAAACAGTTTCTTGTATTGTACACCAACGGATTTTAGCCTCAAAGAAACAAGACGATACTCAACATGATCTTTCGTACTAACTGTACAATAAATGAAAATATATGTAGCATCATTATCGACAAATTTCAAAAAAGAAAAACGTCCAACCCCTTGCAAGATTGCATGGATTAAGAAATGTCTCAAAGTTCAAGTATTAGAAGTTTGCAAAGTTCCTTTGTCAGTCACGAAATACTACAATGATGAGTTTTGTATGTGATGTAGTTGATATGGATACTTTCTATGTCCTTTTGGGAAGATTGTAGCAATTTTAAGTCGATGCCAATTACAAAGACAGAAACAACCCTCACATAATTTTTATGGTATTATAAGAGGATTGTCACGGAAGCTTGCCCCAAGGATCGTCAAATCGGTGATTTTCGCTCTCAGTTTCACGTTACATTTTTCTACCAAACAATCAATCCAAACAGTTCCAACCCACAACCAATATATTTACCTCGGTGGCTCCTCAATCTCACCCACAAAGGACAAGATAACGGTGATGATTTGTAAGCCTCTAAGGCATGATAAATACAATAGAGGAAGACACAAAGAGGAGACCAAATACACAAAGAAAGTGGCCAGTTTTTTTTCTCTCCTTAAGGCAGCCATTTTGCAACAAGAAGGCAGCCAGCCACGTATTCTCTCAATTGTACACACATATCACACACTAATGGCTCGTGTAGAAACAACATATATATGGGGTTAGGTTAGGCTTTAGCTGGACCAATAATAAGGTTAAATGAGTCAAGATTCAAAGCCATCCAAGAGGTAATATGTATTAGCCATGAGTAACATTAATTTCTTAAATTACTTCCAATGGTCCATGTTGTTTTTGGGTTGAGCCTTGGGACTTGGTTGTTGGTAGTTAATTCTCCATTGGCCTAGGCCTTTGAAATTATATTCTGACATTTACATCATAGTCTGGGATTCATTGTGTATTAAAACCCAATAAAGATGATCATGCTGCTCCAACAAAGGCAATCCAAAAATATTAGTACTACTAAAGGTGAAGAGCATCTCCTCACTAGTATACTTAGGCCTAAGTTTGTTGAACAAGTAAAAGAACTAAATTTTATGATGGAATAAGTAGATAAAGAGGTGAATAAGGAAGAACATAAAATCCCTTACAAAGTTCTCATGATCTTAACAGAATTTTTTTGATCTATCACCTACAACCTGTGCCTGTGGAATATTTAACGTCATATTGATTTACTACATGGAGCTAGTTTGCCTAACCTACCACATTATTGCATGAGCCTAACAGAATATGCCGAATTGCAACGACAAGTTGTCATCATTAGAGAATGGATGATACATGAGAGTATGAGTTCTTCTGCAGTCCATGCTTTGCTTACTCTAAAGAAGGATGGAAGTTGGAGAATGGGTAGATAATCTAGTAATCAATAAGTTTAATATCAAACATCGATTTCATGTCCTACGGTAAAATGATATACTTGACATATTGGGAGGGTCCAAGTTTTTTTTTCAAATTTGATTTGCGTAGCTGGTACCGTCTATGAACTTCACTGGAGATGAATGGAAAACAACAATCAGAATGAAGGACGACTTGTATGAATGGCCTGCGATGCCTTTGAAACTATCAAATGCTTCAAGTACCTTATGTGGTCAATGAATCAAGTCCTTCATCCATTCATTGGAAAATTAGTAATAATTGCCTAATTCGATGATATTCTTATCAATAGCCAATTTGACGAAGACCATTTGTTACATCTTCAAGAGGTTCTCATGGCTTTGAGAAATAACAAGTTGTATGTCAATGTGAAGAAATGCAATTTTATGACTAATCATCTTTTAGTCCTGGTATTTATTATCGAAGTCGAAGGGGTTGAACTTGATTGATGCAAAGTAAAGGAAATTCGAGAATGGTGAACCCCTTGTATGGAGTGAGAAGTGCAAATTTTTCATGGCTTAGCAAGTTTCTATCGATGTTTCATTAGAGGATTTAGTTCAATTATGGCTTGTTACCGATGCTTAAAGAAAGGTAAGTTTTAGTAGAGAAACACTCAAGATATGAGTTTCAAACTTATTAAACACAAGTTATATACTACACACGCCCAAGCATTGCCAAATTTTGAGACAGTTTTTAAAGTAGAGTTTGATTGCTTCTATTCAAGGCATAGGAGTTGTATTGTCTTAATTAGACAGTGAAATTTTTCAATAAGCGATCCTGTAGAAGTGGACTACTTATGAACTTGAGTTTTACCCAGTCATTTGAGCATAAAACATTTGTAGTTTGTTTTGTTCACCGATCACCAAGCTTTGATGTCCATCAACTCTCAAAAAACAATGAATCACTTGCATGCAAATGGATTATGATTCTACTAACATTTACATTTTCTATCAAACATATTTCCAGCCAACAAAATAAAGTAGATTATGCATTGAGTATACGTGCCTCCTTACTCATCATAGTTCATACAGAAGTTATTGCCTTCGATGGTTTGAAAGTCTTGCATAAACAATTATGGTTTCGAGAAGTTTGGTACAAATGTAGAGCGTTTTCATATTCAAGATGGATAATTGTTGAAGGGTAATCAACTTTGTATTCTGTGATCTTCGCAACGAGAATATTTAATTCAAGAACTACATGCTAGAGGCTTGCGGCCATGTTGGTTGAGATAAAACAATTAGCCTGGTAGAGGAACGATTCTTTTAGCCTCAACATAAGTAGGACGTTTGTCTATTTGTTCAATGTTGCCCTATGTCAATGGGCTAAAAGCTACGCGCAAAACACTGGTCTTTACACTCTTTTACCTATAGATTATATGAAAAGATATTTCCCTTGTTAAAATCCAAGAGAAAACTTGATTCTTGGGCTCAGAAATCAACCAAACGAACACCACCTTAACCAAGCTCGACCCACAACCTTTGCCACTATGGTTTCCACTCAAGTATGGAGATGAAGATGGTGATTATGCAGTTACTAAGGTGGAAGGAAAAGTAGAAGAAAACAATGGTGGAATATCTCAAAGAACCACCTTTTTTCCTTCTTTTCTGTCTACTCTTGCACATACCCAAATTCAAACTCGTGAAAACGGCTGCAGGCAATGGAAATATAAGCCCCAACATTAGGTCACTTCAATGGGCTGGAGGTAAGGTAATTAAGCCTCCTAATGGGCCAACAATAATCTTAAAGCTACTAATCTAATAACCAACTCAATAACAACTATTGGGCTAAAATCATGGGCCATCCTAGAGTGTTCAAAGTTGTTTCGGGTCAAGCCACAACTTCTTTTGATTCGATAAAATTCCCGACATCAATTTTTCATCATCGCCCGAATTTATTGGGTATCAAAAATCCAACAAATCTCCACCCTGATACCCAATCAATCTACAAGCAAGCAAAACACAGTTTATACTTGAATAATCAAGTTAACCAAATAAAATAGGTATCACAAACCTTACCTCGTGTTTCGGACCCGAAACACATATCATACCTGCTTCATATACTCTCACCAAGCTAAGGTCAAGAAAACATAAGTAGAAGCAGAAAATCACAGTATCAATCAAGAGCAAATAAACATGCGATAAAGATATAATATAGGATAACACGATATCTTTTTAAATATGTTCACACAGAACAATGGACTAACAACAGGTTAATCAATCAAATGGCCAAACACATGCAACAAATGCATAAATGATCTCACGAAGAGATTTCACCACACTTATCCTTTCCTTTTGTGTGTTGCTCGCACCTTGAGAACACATATCTCCTCTCATCGTTCATTAGACTAGTTATTAACTCATGTTTAATTTGTAAACCACAATTGATTCTAAGTTCATGGGATAATCATCTATCTCTACCTTACTTTTCTCAACCTAAGTGGATAATTGGTATCCACTTAATGGAGATTATAGAAGTGTTTCTTTAACACTTCACCTTATTAGAGTCTTACCAGATAGATGATTTCTACATTTAATCACCTCTTCACTCGTGATCCCAATGTCAATCTCCTCATCCCTGTGCATGTCACCAATTCACCCTTAGGCATCTATGCTCCACATTACTAGTAGACATACTCACACTTACTGCTAATACATCACAAACCCACTATGACAAATCAACACCTTTGGTGACCACAAAGGTTATGGCTCAATTTAAATTGATCCACGCACCACAAGGTTACTCCAACACTAATGCTCAAAAAAAGTCCATAAAGAACTTATCCTACAAATGGAAGGGTTAATATGGCGCTCACAAAGAGAATAGAAGAAAGAGTTAGTTATGTCATTACACACACAAAAGAGGCTTACAAAGAGTAAGAAGATAACTCACACATGATTGTCCTATATAACCTCACAAACCACACATGTTTACAAATATAAAGGAGAAAATGGATGCCCCTCTTTCTTCTCACTATCGTACAATACTCACAGAGCAAACTGCGTATGTTATAAATCTCAATCCACTATGCATGCAAACACAATACACAAAGTAATCGAATTGCTGCCAAATTCATTCAAATAAACACATCAAACATATTGAAATGTCTTAACCATGCAATAGAATTAAGAAATCAAGATAATCTCTTTCAACATGTCCAAATTTATTGTTGTTAAAGCAAATCTTTCTTTTCGCAATTGGCTTAGACCTACACTTGCTATCAAAAGTTTTATAAAAAAAAAAAAATTCATTTTGCCAAATTAAAAATCACATTTTTCTATCATAAAAAACACAACTCAAAATACATTGTCATTTTACCAATAAATGCACAAAACGCAAAATGCAATAAAAAAAGGTTCCTAAGATCATATGCAATTCTAATAGCGAATAAACTATTGACAACAAATTCACAAAGAATTTAAGACAAATATTTAACAAATAATTTCTATGTCTAGTAACAGGTAATGATTATCCCTTCGTGATAACTCCAATCTTAATGTAACCCTACACGACGACTTCTAATACGAAAAGTAAATCGTTATCCTATACAATAACCATAACCATAACTGTTATAATAAAATAAAAGAACATGATACCGAGCGGGCGATATTATTGGGGATCACGTAAATAAGGAGAGATACAAATTTACTGCTTTAAGGCTAAAACTGTCCGCCCAAATGTCGAAGGGTAACTGTTCGCGAAAACATGAAACAACACCCGACACCTGAATGTCGAAGGGTAAAATTGTCCAAATTTCACTATATTGCTGAAACTAAAATTCAACAATACCACATAGTCCGTCACGTTTTCTAAAGAAAACTACCCAAGAAACCACCGCCGAAAGCAACTCTGCACACGCTAACGTGCCTTCGTAGGAGACATAGGCACCGCCGGCCATGCGTCCTACTTGGTGCGCCTCTACCTGCAGATTCTAAATCTGGCCTCTATTTGTTCACCAGAGTTTTGGTGAGGCTGAAATCTAAGAAAACAACCTCGGTTAGATTTCAAAAAATTCCAATTTTTCTACCCGTATTCTAGCCTAGTTTTCTACTTGTTCCAGCCATTTTTTGCCGCCAAATAATCACAAATTTATCACCCTAACATGCCCTGATACTATGAGTGGAAATGGCATGAGTAGTGAGCACATAAGAGGATAAAAACCAATCCCATTTTCTTTTGTGTGAAAACACGAGCGAAATTGAGTGAATCATGCTTTTGGTGAAAGCACACAATGGAGTGTGTGAGGTTCTTTTATATCTAACTTTGTTTTGTAGCAAACATGTCAGACAACAAGAACAAAAATACTTTCGGAGATGCGTCGGGAGAGGTTGATCCGAAGTTCCTAATGGAAGCTTTAATGGGTGAGATGAGGAGATTATTGAGAGCAAAAATGGAGTAGGTTTATGAGCGGATAGATAATGTAGAGAGTACACATGTAGGGCAACCACAAAATGCTCCTAATGTATGTAGGAGAGGGAGAGTTCAACTTAGGGAAGTGGGAGCTGAAGATGACGAGTATTATGGGGATGATTTTGGTGACCAAGATGACCAGGATTCGATTGTTAGCAATATGAGATATGGTGGTCGGGGTAGAGAAGCTAGGAATCTAGAAGATAATAACTTGGGTAATATTAAGATGAAGATTCCATCGTTTCAAGGTAAAAACGACCCTGAAACTTACCTTGAGTGGGAGAAGAAAATAGAGTTAGTATTTGATTGTCATAATTATTCCAAGCTGAAAAAGGTTAAACTTGCAACCATTAATTTTTCGACCATGCGATTGTTTGGTGGGATCAACTAGTGTTCAACAGGAGGAGAAATAGAGAATGCCTTGTAGAGACTTGGGAGGAAATGAAAGTCGTGATGAGGAGACGATTTGTTCCAAGCCATTACAATCGAGAGTTGTACAAAAATTGCAAAGGCTTACACAAGGTAATTAGAGCGTGGATTTTTATTATAAGGAAATGGAAATCTCTATGATCTAAGCGAATGTAGAGGAGGACTGAGAAGCTACCATGGCTAAGTTCTTGGTTGGTTTGAATCGTGAAATTGCTAATTCGGTGGAACTACAACATTATGTAGAGTTAGAAGATACGGTAAACAACGCTATCAAAATTGAAAACCAACTCAAGAGGAGAGGCAACAATATACGGCAAGACTATAACTCGGGTTCATCTTGGAAGCCGAATTTTGTGAAGAAAGAGGATAAACAAGTCACGGTCAAGCCCAAAATCGAACAAAAGCAAAGAATGTCCGCCATGGAAATCAAGGTAAAATAGATCCGTCCACCACTCAAAATCATGATATTATGTGTTTTAAATGCCTAGATAGGAGCCACATACCGAGCCGTGTCCGAATAAAAGAGTTATAGTATTGCGAGATAATTGAGAAGTTGAAACTGAGGGCGAAGAAGACACCGAATCTATGCCACCATGGAGGATGCAAGTGATGGGAATACATTACCCAAGGAGAATTGTTGGTTGCAAGTAGAGCTCTAAGTGAGCAGGTCAAAGAAGATAACGAAGTGTAGCGGGAAAACATCTTTCATACTAGATGCCATGTGCAAAAGAAGGTATTTATTGTGATTATTGATGGAGGGAGTTGTACTAATGTTGCTAGCACAACAATGGTTGAGAAATTAGGGCTGCCAACAATTAAACATTCCCGGCCTTACAAGTTGTAATGGCTCAATGATAGTGATAAGGTGAGGGTGAACAAATAGGTGTTAGTTTCCTTCTGCATTGGAAAATATGAAGATGAGGTTTTGTGTGATGTATAGATCAAGTGAGGTTACAAAAAGACCAATCAAAAGAAAGAGAGCGACAAAAACAAAACAAGTGAAAAACAAAAAGAAAGAAATAAGAGAGGCCGAGAAAATTGAGAGAGAAAACAAGAGAGCAGATTCGTCCATTGAGAGAAAAACAAATTTCTATTCAAAAGTAAGTGAAATAAAAGGAGTGATGTTTTCAAATCAGCCAACGATTGTACTTTTGTACAAAGAGGCCACTAACGAACCCAACGCATCTTTGCCTAGTTTTGTTGTTTCTCTTTTGTAGGAGTTTGATGATGTCTTTCTCCAGGAGATTCTACATGGTTTACACCCTATTTGAGGAATTGAACATCAAATCTATTTTGTACCCTGTGCTTCCATTCCAAACAGACAATCTTATCAAAGCAATCCTAAAGAGATAAAGGAACTACAAAAGTAGGTTAGTGAATTGATGGAAAAGTGATATGTGAGAAAAAACAAGAGTCTGTGTGCCATTTCGGTGATTTTGGTTCCTAAAAAGGATAATCGTGGAGAATGTGCATTGATTGCTGAGCAATCAACAATAAAATGGTAAAGTATCTTAACCCTATTCTTCATTTAGATGACATGTTAGATAAACTGCATGGTGCTTGTGCATTTTCTAAGATTGACTTAAAGAGTAGATATCATCAAATAAGGATGAAAGAGGGTGATGAATGGAAAACTAATTTTAAAACGAAACATGGTTTGTATGGAGTGGTTAGTTATGCCATTTGGATTAACTAATGCATCGAGTACCTTCATGCGATTAATGAACCATGTCTTGTGTGCTTTCATAGGCGGATTTTTTGTTGTTTATTTTGATGATATTCTCATTTATAGCAAAAATTTGGATGATCATGTTGTGTAATTAAAGTTAGTTTTGTATGTACTTAGATAAGAGAAGTTATTTTCTAACTTGAAGAAGTGCACCTTTTGCACCGATAAGCTTGTGTTTCTTGGTTTTGCTATGAGCATACGAGGAATACATGTTGATGAAGAGGAGATCCATGCAATTCAGGAATGGCCAAGTCCCACGAGTGTAAGTCATGTTGTAGTTTTCATGGTCTTGCCAGTTTTTATAGGAGGTTCGTGAAAGACTTTAGCAACATCACTGCACCACTTGCCAAAGTCATCAAGAAGAACGTTGGTTTCAAATAGAGAGATGAGCAAGAGAAGGCATTCCAATTAATCAAGGAAAAATTAACTCGTGCGCCTTTACTTGTTTTGCCTGCTTTTACTAACATGTTTGAAATTGAATGTGATGCTTCAAGTATGGGTATAGGTGCAGTTATTATGCAAGGAGGAAGACCAGTTGCATATTTCAGTGATAAATTAAGTAGGGCAGCCTTAAACTACCCTACTTATGATAAGGAATTGTATGCGTTGGTTCGAGCATTGGAAACATGGCAACAATACCTTTGGTCTAAAGAGTTCGTGATTTACACCGATTATGAATCCTTGAAACATTTGAAAGCCCAACACAAGTTGATAGGAGACATGCACGATGGGTTGAATTCATTGAGGCATTTCCATATGTCATCCGATACAAGCAAGATAAGGAAAATATCGTTGCAGATGCACTTTCTCGAAAGTAAGTATTAATTTCTACTCTTGATGCAAAATTACTTGGTTTTGAGAGCATTAAAGAATTGTATCCTTTAGACCACGATTTTTGTGGAGAGTTTCGGGCTTGTAAGAAAAATGTAGTAGGTAAGTTCTTTAGGCACGAGGGTTAGGAGAACAAGTTGTTTTTGCTAAATTGTTCTTTGCGAGATTTGTTAGTCAAGGAATCCCATAGTGAGGGTTTAATGGGACACTTTGGAGTTGTTTAGATGTTTTGCAAGAACACTTTTGTTCGCCACACATGAAAAGGGTTGTTGAGATAATTTATGTTAGATGTGTCACATGTAGGCAAGCAAAATCCCGAGTGCAAGCCCATGGTTCATACACGCCATTGCCCATTCCTAGTGAGCCTTGGGTCGATATTTCAATGGACTTTGTGTTAGGTTTACCTAGGTCTAAACATGGCCGAGACTCAATTTTGTGGTTGTGTATCGATTTTACAAGATGTCACATTTTATTCCATGTCACAAATCGATGATGCTTCCCATATTGCTGACTTGTTCTTTAGAAAAATTATAAGATTACATGGTATGCCTAGAACAATAGTTACGGATAGAGATTCTAAGTTCTTGAGTAAGTTTTGGAAAACTTTGTGGTGTAAATTAGGTACTAAGCTATTATTTTCTAATACTTGTCACCCACAAACTGATGTTCAAACCGAAGTAGTGAATAGGACTTTGTCTACTTTGTTGAGGGCTATTATTAAAAAGAACATCAAAACTTAGGAAGAGTGTTTACCATACGTTGAGTTTGCTTATAATCATATTGTTCATTCTCTACTAAGTTTT
The DNA here is from genome assembly GCA_903798365.1 of Fraxinus sp. 1973-6204. Lineage (NCBI taxonomy): Eukaryota > Viridiplantae > Streptophyta > Magnoliopsida > Lamiales > Oleaceae > Fraxinus > Fraxinus sp. 1973-6204. The sequence continues at coordinate 7,174 of CAIGRR010459348.1, read as the reverse complement.
CACCATTTGAAATTGTTTATGATTTAAATCCTTTAACTCCATTAGATTTAACGACATTACCTTTGTCTAAACGTGCTAACTTGGATGGAAAGAAAAAGGCTAAATTTGTTAGGGAGATACATGAGAAGGCAAGACTCAACGTTGAGAGAAAAACGGAGCAATATGCTAAACAAGCTAACAAAGGGCGCCAAAAGCTGATTTTTGAACCCGGCGATTGGGATTGGTTGCACATGAAGAAAGAGAGATTTCCAATTCAAAGGCATTCTAAGTTGCTTCCGAGAGGAGATGAACCTTTTTAAGTCCTTGAGCATATTAATCATAATGCATAGAAGTTGGATTTGCTAGGTGAGTACAATGTTTGTGCCACTTTCAATGTTACTGATTTAAGTCCTTTTGATGTAGGTGATGATTTGAGGATAAATCCTTTTCAAAAGGAGTGGAATGATGAGGGCATGACCACTGGCGGACCCAGGAGGTCCTAGGGGGCACGGACCCCCCTAACTTTTGAGATTATTTTTTTTAAAAATAAAATCATGTTTAGTAACGATTGAAATCTAAATTTTAATCTTAATCAATTTTAACAATTAATTTTAATAACATATTTCATGAAATCCATTATTATTATACTTTTATCAAAATTTACTAAAAATTTGATTTTAATCTCCACCAAACAAGGACAAAATCAAAATAAATTTGAATTTCGATAACATGCTAATTTTAAAAATTCTCATACGATCGTACGCTAATCGAATCTACAAATTGTTTATGTCATCTCAAAGTTTATTTGGAGAACTACATTATGGGTATATCGAATAGTCCAAACAGATATCGAAAATGGTTAAAAATACGTTAAACGTGAATCTTAAAGAAATACATCTAACTCATGTTTTTTTAAAAAAATTCAATTATTTCATTAACATTTATTAGTTTTTGAAATACAAATTTCTCAATGTAATTTTCATTATTTTATGGAATCTGACATAAAAATTTTTCGAAATTTTACTGAAAAAATCATATCCCATGTAAATTTTCGGATGCAAAATTACATGGGGTATGATTTTTTTTGATGTAAATTTTCGATTGTAAAATTTTTCTCAACTTCTTTACAAGTTCGATTGTGCCCCCATAACTTTAAAGTTCTGCGTCNGACATAAAAATTTTTCGAAATTTTACTGAAAAAATCATATCCCATGTAAATTTTCGGATGCAAAATTACATGAAGTATGATTTTTTTGGACGTAAATTTTCGGTTGTAAAATTTTTTTCAACTCCTGTGCAAGTTCAATTGTGCCCCCCTAATTTTAAAGTCTGCATCCGCCCCTGGGCATGACTAACCAATGGAATGCAGATCCTATTCAAGTTCCAATTGGTCCGGTTACAAGAGCTCGAGCTAAAAGGTTCAAGGAAACTTTCAATGGGCCGATTCAAAACATTTGGACTGAGGGGAATTCTTGGATGCCCAAGGAAGGTGCTCCACGTGCCCCTACAAGGATGGATTTCCATGATTCAAGTTTTGGAATAATTAGGCAATAAAGTTCCTCAAGAAGAACAACTCAAGATTGTGTGAATTAAAGTTTAGTTTCCTAAATTGATGACTTACACGATTTTGGTTGGCTACCATTTAAAAAAAAAAAACAATCTTCTTAATATAGCTAAATTATCTTTGTTATTTGTTATTGATTATATTTGCTGAGGTTTAAGGCTTGCATGCCAATTTAGATACTTACCTGGAATACACGTGATTTAAGGAGACCCATTAGGAATCAATTTCCAGCATTGATTTGGATAGATATTAACAAATTCATGGCAGCATATTTGGGATTTTCTAGCTGTCAAATTCGTGAACCTCTTTGTATTTAAATAGCTATTAGCTTGACGAATAAGAATTCAGATTTCATTCAAACATTTGTGAGAGTAAATTCTATTTGGTTCTTTTAGAACTTCTGAACTTATCAGAGTTTTCCGTGGCGTTCACCTAACAACTTATCAATCAATCCCATCCATAATTGATTGTGGCGTTTCCATCATACCAAGGTTCTTGCTTCAATATAAGCAACGAGGTGCGGTTTCATCTAAATCTGTTCCTAGACGATCTTGGAGTCTTTCTAGATCCATCCATCTCAATTTCTTGGCGTGATCATATCAAATCTATAAAACCAATACAACTTGTATAATTAGCTAGGAAAGAAAACAATACTAAATGCTACACACCAACGACAAGATATCACACTTACAAGGACTACACGTGATATAGAAGAACTTACCGAAACACCGGCAGGAGGATCACGATAACTTCTTTCTACGTCCGCTAGAATCATCTGAAGTTGGGTAAATTGAAGATTCAAGAAATTAAATTTAGAATTGTTTGGTGTGTGGAGAAAAAGAGAATGCAACCAAAAATAGTGATTTTTTGTCGATTAGGATTGTATCCTTGCTTGTTGCTGCTCCAAAGTAACATTTTTATCCAACTTCAAGAAAGAGAATCAGCCAGTTTGCTTCAAAAAATAAAAAGCCGGAAATACAGATATATTATTTTATTTTATTATGATGCATAATATGACATGGTATATTAGATTAAACTATAGAAGTGGAGATATTTGAATTCTTATTATTTTGTCATTTAAAGAAAAGAATAACGAAATCATGATATGAAACAAACAGAAATAGGAGGAGGAATTTACCCATGGTATCTAGTTGCAACTTATTAAAATATTAAAAAATAGCATCTGACTCGGATGTCAAAAGCTGAAAATACACCTTGTGAGGACAAGTATACCGCTTCCAAACCATGTTCTGCCTGATACACCTGCTCCAAAGAGTGCCAGTGCCCTCAACGACTTCATACCTGCTCCAATGCTTTCCAGCTCTTTCTTGAAAAGACAATACTGAAGAGGCCTGAAAATTGGGTGAAGAAAAATGAACCAAAAGCCAATTTCAGCCACCAACTTATAATTGAAGTGGCAAACACTCAATTAATTTAACAGAATGTCCACAGAAAACCATGATGCTAATTTTCCCCACCAAACTCGCTCAGTAATAGTCCTGCATGGAACTTCTACAACAGAATCAACATGTCCAACTATTACTATTCATTTGCTTTTGGGTACAAGGTGGTTCACATGGAGGTAAGATATATGTTCAGGCTGCATTACTGCACTTCTACTGGAAGGCAATGTTCTAGGAAACTGGACTAAAACACAGCAACATTAAAAGCATAGTTATTTCTAGTTTAATGCGTGATCAATTGTTTTTCTTATGAAAACTCTGAAAAAATGCATCTGTGAACCGCTTGGCACACGTCATAATAAGCTTATAAGGCGTTAAGTAAATCCATTACTAACTAAATATTCATAGAAACATTTACCCCCATTTTTTTTTTCAGAATTCATTTCAACCACACATTATCCCTTAAAATAATTTTATATGTAAACCCAAAACTTTCCTACATTTTCCCAAAAAAAATAAACATAATAAAATTCAATAAACAAATTTCCATTGATATAAGGTGTTCGTTTTTCATTCTTTCATGCAATAATTAGACCCCTGATTTTTTTTAATGGAACAGATAATATGTTAGCATTTGATTCAAGTCTTAAACCACCCAGCACAAAAACTAAATTAACAAGAGCCTGCAAAATTTACCTGCAAAGACCCCTAAGTTTGGTCCCCAAAAACAATTATTTTAATGTTTTTTTTTTTTCATTGTGCAGAAAGGAAATCTTCTTTCACAGGTTCACTCATTTAGTAAAGTAGTAAGACTGTATGAGTTCGTATGCTAACAGCTGGAGAGGAACAGCTGCCTGACCCTTGCATACATACAATAATAGACATCTCAAGTCTCTCTTGATGACTATATATATCAGGCTAGTAAATTTGAGGTCTTGCACAATCTTTTATATTATTTTAAATCTCCATTGGGACATAGAGCCCTCAGGTCATCTTCAAAGCATGAACCTGACTTGAATGAAATATAGCAGAAATGAAATATAATTGAACTGCATTAAAAATGTAAAATCAAAATTAGAAAGTTTACAGTGGTTTGTTAATGAAGCTTATCTCTCAGCAACCAGTGGATCGCTCTACCTCCAAACATTTTAGTTGATCGCTATGCCTATACAAAAAAAAAAAACAAAAAAAAAAAAATTTGAATAAATGAGAAACGCCATCTAACAATAAGATAGTTATCAGAAGCAGTATAGAATTCAAAGACCACAATACGCAAAGGGATGGAGAATTAGGCCCCAAAAACCCTATCCGATGCCCTCCGAAACAAAAAAGGAGGATGAATGCAACAGATTATTAGCATTGAACTTTACTAAACTATGATATGCAATGTGATAAGCCACCAATTAATTTCACATATTCTAGAAGAGCCAGGAAGAACGGAGAAGCAGCTAAATGTAACAAATTATGTTAGTTTTGTAGCTGAGGGAGGCAAAGTAGTTACAAGTCACTTATAAATAAAGAGGAAAATGAATGTAGTAGGCGGGCAAAAGTTAGCAAGTAGTAGGTTGCAATAGGAGAGTGATAGCCTTCTCGAAAGGCTATTGAGTGTCTCTTTTCATTACTGTAATCATCTTTATTTTCATTAATTCATTGCCGATGTTCCTTTCTCATAATCACTTTATTCCCTTACAGTTGATACTTATCAATTGGTATCAGAGCTCTCTTTCCTGATGGTGCAAAAGAAAACTGAGGGCAGGGACGTAGCCAGAATTTGAAGTTGGGGGCGGCGAAAATACGGGGGGTGGAGGGGGGCGGAGTCCCAGAAATTTTTTTAAACTAGAAGAGGATTGAAAACGACGATTTTGAGTACCAAAATAGTCAAGTTAGATTGACTGATCAAAAAGACAATCAGTTTGTCGATACAAAAATAATATGTCCATCTATGTCTAACGCTATACAAATTGAAAATATGAACGTTGGATAGACATAAAAAAGACAAAAAGTAAACTGCCTATCTATTAACAGATGGTAGAGATGACTTGGATATCTGAAATTGGTCTCTCCTTGTCCTCACCACTTCAAACTCGTCAATAAGAGAATCTAATGAAAAAGTCACAACGATCTCCTTTTCTATATACACAAGCATGATATTGAACAAAAAATCATCGGCTGATAGATGGCCGAACTTTGGTGGACGACGGACGGCGTCGACGGGGGTTTGGCAGTTTGGGAAGTTTCGAATTGGAAGAAAGAAAACTCAAGCAACAGGTGAAGCCGCGTGAAGGGTTTGGGTCCTTTGGGAGATTCGGGTTTCATTTTATATAAATTGGGTTTTGCATTTTGAATTAGGCCTTAAACAATGGTCTGATGGCCTGATTTGTAGAAACAAATGGACTATAAAAATTTTTTTTTTAATGCACTTGGGCTTGAATTTTAAAGTGTAAGTTATTGAATCAATATTTATTAATGAAAAAAAATAAAAAAATTCAAAATTTTGCAGGGCGAGTCAAAATCTTGGGGGGCGAAACTAAAAAATACATTACAAATTAACTAGGAATAGTAGATTGACGGACAATGTTGGGGGGCGATCGCCCCCCTGCCCCCTATCTCCGTCCCTGACTGAGGGCATACTGGAAATCATGGAAAAAGAAATGGAGCAATTAAGGTCAGAAATGGGTTGCCAGGCTTGGAGAAATCAGTAGAGCACCTCTCTTAGAGTATCACCATAATGATATAGTCCATGGAGGAAACCCAGAAAATTATGGCAGCCGTGTTCATACCCAAAAACCTAGTAAGCAGAGACACAGATGGATAAGGGACTGGTGGTGCATCAGAAATTCAACTTCTAGCGAATGGTTGCAAAGGGCCTGTAGTGGAACAAGAAGCACTAGATCGTAGTAAATGGCCAGAAGCATCAGGGGAAACTGGAATCACATGCTATACACTAAGGGAAGCAATTGGAGACGGAGGATAAGGAAACTTGAAATGCCTTTATTCTGTGGGGACAATCTAGATGCGTAGTTGTACCATGCGAAGAGGTATTTTGAGATGAACGGACTGACAGAAAAAGATAAGCTAGGGACAGTGGGTGTCAGCTTGGATGGCAATGCACTAGCATGGATACAATGGACCGAAGAAAGGACCCATTACAAAGTTGGGAGCAATTTCGCTGACTTCTTCTGCGTTGTTTCCGACCCACACAAGAGAGTAGTTTATGTACGAAAAATTTCTAGGCATCAAATAGACGACAACGATGGAGGAATTCAAGCGAATTTTTGAAGCCCTCGTAGCACCCCTTCTAAACATCCCGAAAGAAGTATTGTAAAGGGGAACAACACATAAATCCTACATATTATATTAAAATTCTTGTGATTTAGACGTTTGTTGCATGAAGGAAGCTTGTTTAATCTTGGTACGATTTGATTAGGAATCAAATATCATGATTTTTGGAGTTTGATTGAATTAAAGATTTGAAGATGAAGTAAAATACTTTGGAGACAAAAAAGAAAAAAAAAGGTGTTTTTCAGCAAGCCCGACGCCGCGGCGTCGGTGCCCCCTTGTTGGATAGCAAGCCTGGCATTGAACGCTACGGAACCGGGTCCCGCGCCAAGGCGCCTGGATGGGCACCACAGCATCCCGATAGCGTAATTCTACACGATTTCCTGGTTTTGTTTGGACCTTAAGACTTCTTCTTCATCTTGGACTCCACAACTTCGAGATTTGACTTCTATAAATACTCCACAATGTGTAGGCACAAATAAGAGAGAGAAAGAAAAGACTCGAGAGATTATAACTAATAGATCTTTGTGTATACATTAGAAACAACAGAGAATTGTTTAGATTAGATTGAGAGAATCAAATCTTGTAAGACAATTGGTTGTTTCTTGGTATAATGAATTATCATCTTTCACAATTTCTTGATTGTTGTGTGATCCATTAAATTTCATATTATTCATAATTTTCGTATTTAATTATTTGACTGGTTTCTCAACAAGTGATATCAAGACATTCTTGATATCGGGGTTGATTCATAATAAATGGTATCAGAGCCAATAGTTTTTTTTTTTTTTTTTACAGTTTCTTGGGAGGTCCAAATTAATTATTGAAGTAAGGGTGGAACAAGGTCGATTGTTCAAGGTGACAACTTTGAAATTTGAAATTTCTCTTTTGGAACACAACAATATATTTTCATTATGGTAAATCCAGTTCTTGCTCAATTAGATCTTGA
>CAIGRR010459333.1:0-14253 GCA_903798365.1 Fraxinus sp. 1973-6204 | reverse complement strand
CACTGCCTCTTTCATGAGTTTGGCACGTGCCCAAAATCTTAGTTCGTTTACCAACTAATTAATCAGACGCAAATCCTTTCTAGAACTGATTAATTTAACACCTAGAGTGAAACAAATATTATAGTTTGCTAATTTAGTGTGAAAGGTGACATAAACTCAATGGATACGAAAACATTAATTGGTGAAACATGGTTTGCCTAATTTTCATATAGACAACATTACTAATATGAGTGTTTTATGTTTTCTAATCTTAATCCATGCAAAAACAATCTTGTCCTTAACTCTTGATTTGGCCTAATTGAACTCAAGAAATGACCCTATATATAATTATGTCTACAAGTTGTGTAATATTTGTAGGCGGTGGTGGGATTTTGTTCAAATTTTGAAATCATTTGATTTGCATTTTAGGGGTAGGTATGAAGTATGAACCTATGAAGTATGAAACCAACTTTAGCATTCTAGACCATGTGGGATTGGTGGGGGTGGGTGGGGGTGGGTGTATGTGTATGTGTGTGTATATATATTTATATTGTATGTATAGTATAAGTATGTCAGCATAATTTGGTTTTGAACTAGGTTGTTCTTGTTTTTTATTTTTACACCTTTTTCACTATATAAGAGAGACAAGTACAGAAAATTATGGTCCCAATCAATTAATAGAAGAACCCTCTCTACTGGTCCAAACAGACAAAATATAGGGGGTAGGGGAAGGGGAAGGGGAAGGGGTAGATTTATGGTCTTCATCTGGTAAAATGTGTCACATTAAAGGTGATGGATGAAAAGAATTTGAGTAATGCTATGTAGCCTCCACTGAGGTTAAAACTCTAATTTAGACGATATTAATGTGACATTAAATGATATGTTAATTTCACATTTCATTTAACTTATTATTTAAAGCCACCTAAATTGGGATTGTAATCTCAGTGAGGCTACATAACATTACTCGAAAAATTTACCACATATTTGACTGACCTAATATCCACCAATACTGAAATAAGATGGAGAAGCTACATCACTTGTTGTCGACGTTGCCCTAGTAGCATATTGTTCTCTTCAACCTTCAAACAAGATTATCAACCTTTCTTATTTATTTTTTATTTTTAAATTTCTATGAAGTAAGATCTAATTTCATAAGACTATTGATTTGCAACAATATTTTTATACCACCTCTTAGAAAGAAAATAATCTAACTACTATCGATTTGCCACAATGTGGCTAGATACTGCCTAAATGCGATGGTTCATTTGTGTTCTCTTCTCTACTCAGAAAGGTGAATTAAAGAAAAGTAGTTCGTCTTCTTCTCTATTACTTAGAAAAAGTGAACAATCGGTTCAATTTTGGGATGTGAGTAGCAATTATCGTCCAGCTCCCTAACCTAATGTTGTACCGGGTTTGAATGCAGAAACCGTAACATGACTGAACGTGTCTATATAAATTTAAAAGAAAAAAAAAACAATTTATGTTACAAAAGTAAATAAAATTATGCATGCTAAATGTTTGACCATATAAATGTGTGCATATCTGCCGTAATAAGGACGGAGTTGGACTTTATATATAATAATTATTAAGGTATTTAAAGTACCAAGGTTTTTGAATAATGATATTTCGAAACGTACAAAGTTTTAAAATATTGTTATTTTGCGACTTTAGTTTAAGAACACACCTGCAAAACAATACATGCATGAAGTCTATCCCTATCCCATAGGTATAATATTTGAATCAATAGATAACTTTTTCTTCCTGTATTAATCGATGTTATTCAATTCCAATTCCTTCTCGATACCACCCAATAAAAAATCCCAAAGTGACGGGTTAGTGTGAGCTTATCGATACTGTTATGCACTCTTCGAATATGAATCCATTTTCCGAAAGATCTTGGCTATCATATTTTGGTGGGCCTTTGAGATCCTTTTGGTGACCTATATTGTGTTGAAGGATATCTATCTAATCCAAACGATTGCGTAAAGCCCGTGATAACAATGAAATTGAGGAAAGTATATAGAAAAAAAATAGTTCTTTTCTATTATATTAGATTAGTATTGGTTAGTCATCCCCATTTAAGTGAGTTCTTTCTAGTTTCTTCCGTGATGAGCTGTTGACAACTATACATGATTTTATAACACAAATTAATCTAAATTGATATATAAGAACGAGTCTGATTGTGTAACTGGTATCGATAATTAACTTAGTACTTTTATCTCGACTCTTTAGTAGATAGAAGAATAATCATAGCATCAATTCGGATTATTTGAAATTTACCCAAAATTAATGTAAAATGGGAACACCATTATGAGAAAAAATTAATATAGGGCCCTTCAACAAAATGGGTTCATTTCCGTTGTGATCATTACAATTTGGACCATTTGGTCTGCAGGGTGCTATAAAATCCCACTAGATGCTTGCCATAAAAGACATTGTTTTATAGTGCCGGTTCTATTGAACTATGTACAAACATACATCCAAGTTACACAAGAATTGACATGTAATTATACAGGATCAGCACGAGTGCATTATGGAGGGCCCGTACAATAAACAGTCGAAAGTTACTTCTACGACTAAAAATTTACTTTTTAACATCCTTGAATGATTTTTTGAAAATATTTTGTTCGATTATAAAAGAGTTTTTAGAGGAAGGTGACTTTCTAGGAAACCCTTCTATCGAAAACATAAGTAAAAATAGAAACCCTGTCAAATGAGTCCGAGTCTATTACGACTTTTAATTACACTCGTGTTTGAATATGTTTGACATGATTTTATACTTGTCTAGCTAGATATACGATTGGTCGTGCTTATTAATCACGCCATGCTTTTCTTGATCAATATAGTTTTCTTGAAGCATTCGACGTGATGCTCTAACTTCCTCCAAGCATCTTTAGTAATTGTTGTAAATCTAGTAAAAGATTTATGTGAAGAGTACCATAATATACAATTATGGTTTTGATCCTCTTTAAATTGTATTTTCTTGATAAAAGAAGAAGAAGTATTACGATAAGGTTGAAGTTCATACATACTTCTTCTTTAATAACAAAAAATAAATATGCAAAAACAATTGTAATATTTCTAACTTTTTAGTTGACTTAAAACTTGTCGAATACTCATACTGAATATAGAATATAGATCGAGTCTATAAGACAAATTTATTGCATGTCTCACTTCTTCAAATTTGAAAATAAGTGACTTAGTCTTACCATGACTTTTTAATTTTATTAACATCCCAAAAGACAATGTTTTCAAGTGCCTATAATCCATTTAATGCAGCATCGATCCTTAAACGTGCCACAAACATCATTAGCATGTCCCCTACTAACGTACAATATCTATTCCAATTTTGCCATAGATAAACACATGACGCTTTTCTTTGCCAATCATGTTATGTAAAATATAACTTGAATAGAATAACAACGAAACACAACTAAAAACCCTTCCTTGCTCATTCCTAAGAACTCAATAACGTGATCAATAAGTCAAACATATCGTTTTACCCCTAATTCCCTGGGGATCGGGGGTCCTAAGCTACAAGGAAAGGCACAATCGTTACTCAGATCTTGTTTGACGAAACTTTTGGACATTATAGTTTTATGAAACGTGTGATTAAAAAGTAGATAAAAATTGTGGGTCCAATGAATTGTGTGATTGAAAATGAAGTTCGACCAACTTACAATCTCAAAACTTCGTCAAACGAGGGCTTAATATCATGTCATGGTTCCAATTGTGGGCGCATATAGAACTAAGGAGGCATGGCGTAAATGATTTGCCTCCGATATGGATTTCTCCACTATGGACGTTGCGGACAGTTTCGTAAGTTCGAAAAATCTTCTAAATCAGTACAAATCAGCTCAAGCAAGGAAAAAAAACCATATCGAAATCCGCAAATTACCTGAAACCTCGTTATCTTGCATGCTTTCAAATATATAGAAAGACTTCACTTTATCGTAATCACATTCACTATGGTCTATCATCTCCAACGTGTTTAGTTGCAAAGTATTTCTTATAGTTTCTGTAAAAGAGAAAAAAGAAAATATTTTATTACTGTTCAATCAAAACTTATTCATATTTTAATAGTTTTAAATAGTTTTTTTAATAATGTTGACTTGTCTTCGTCTCCACATAACGGCTCCCGATTCCGTCACGGCTATATATACGGGCTGTTTTCAATACACACTCACCTCACATCTCACTCTCTCTCTCTCTCTCACACACACACACACGTAGTAGTAGTAGGTGCCAAAAAGATCTAGTTTTGAGAAGTTTGAAATGGTTGCGTGAAGAAGAAGAGTGGTATCTTTGTGTTATCTTGAGAAAATTCACACACACACAGAGAGAGTTGGTGTTCATTTTTTTGTCTTCTTGAAAATGGGAAAGAAAGATCAGACCCACAAAGAAAATGAGAAAGTTCAAGCTGTACTTCACCTTCTTAGAAAACAAACTCCCCTCACTCTCAAACAGGTTATATTTCACCTTCCACTGTGTGTCTGTGTGTTTTTCTGGTTCACATACAAGTATACAACAATGTGTGTTATATTTCACCTATCAGTATGTGTATTTGCATGTTAAATCACCGGTTCCTAGAATACCCAAGAATCAGCTTATTTTTCTTTGTTAACGTTCTATTTTAGCTAAAAAAAAATTACGTTGTTTTAGCAGGAGAAATTTTGCAACAATGCCTGTGTGGAGAGGTTTCTGAAAGCAAGAGGGGATAATGTGAAAAAAGCAGCTAAGCAGTTGAAAAATTGTCTTGCCTGGAGAGACTCCATAGGCACTGGTATTTTACTCTCTCTTTTCAGCTTATTTTTAGCACGATCTCAGCTTATTTTGGTCGCTTTTACATAACTTACACTGTTTGAATCTAAAATTAACTTATTTTCGATATAAAAATAGGTTTCATCTCACGTTTTTCGCCTACTTTATTTTGTCTGTGTCTTCTTGTATCTTATACTATTGTTCTTTTTACCCTTAGAATCTTGCTTTACTTTGATTTTGAAAATAATCCCATTAAAGTACTCAAAAACTAGAATATGCTAAAGTAGATTATCGCAAAAGAGCAGAAAACTTATTTTTTTCGCCTACTTTGGCTTTTTCTGTTTTTGAATTATTAGACCATTTGATAGCTGATGAATTCTCTGCTGAGCTCGCCGAAGGTGCGGCTTTTGTCGCTGGCCATGATGACGAATCAAGACCTGTCATGGTAATTATTTTCACCTTTTTCTCTTAGATTTTACCTCCCTAAATTTTTTTTTAAAAAAAAAGGAATTCCTATTTGAAGATCTCGCTTGTATTTTTATTAACAAAGACGTCATTTTTTTTTTTTGTATATTTTTTTATAACGAAGTGCAGATTTTCCGAATCAAGCAAGATTATCAGAAATTTCATTCACAGAAACTGTAAGTTAATTTTTTTGTTTTTCGAGGTACATTTTTGCTTAAAAATGATGTATACTTATTTCTTGTTGAAATTTTTGTAGGTTTATTAGGCTGCTGGTGTTTACACTAGAAGTGGCTATTCAAACTATGGGAAAAAATGTCGAACAATTTGTTCTTCTCTTTGATGCCAGTAAGTTAATTATCTTTATTATTTCACTAGTCTTTGACCTGCTAAAAATTCGACTCTTGTATTGTTTAGTAGGTGTTTGGTGGAGATTAAAATTAGATTTTTAGTAAATTGTAATATAAGTTTTTGATTTTGATTTAGATTAAAATCTGATTTTAATCAGAAACAAACAGAGTTTTAATATAATCTAATATTGCGTTATAGTCATTAGACTTATCGATGGGATATAAATGTCATTTTTGGTACATTCTCTGCCATAAAAATCCAAACACAGCTTTTATCTCAGTTGATAGCAGCAATTAATGTACATTCCATCTTGGGATTCTGCAGACAACTTTAAATCATGTCTTAAAAACCTAAAAAGTAAAAACACGCCTTTTGTTAAAATTCATAATTTTTTTTTAAATTTTCAATGTCACGCCTAATCACTTGACTGATTATCAATTAATTAAGTAATTAATGGAGTAAATAAGCAGACAATGGGGACTGAAACTTTTTCAGAAATCGTCAGAAATGCCCTTGAAATGTCATGGTCGTGTTAGGGGATATAGGGGGGGTATAAAGGGCCATTCTTCATGACTCAATTATGCTAAGCAAAAGTGACCATAATTCTACTTTTTTCCTGTGACAGAAGACAGAAACTGTGAAAAATGGAAAACCCAACAGTTATTTGAATTTTCTTGACTTTTTAGAGGGCTCTTTTTTTGATGAATATTCTCTTTTTGAGGTGGGGTGGGATGGAAGAAAAACGTAAGTTGGACGGTGGTCCACCGTCCACTCCTATTATATGAAATCTCGGATTTTGAATCATTCAAATTGGTGAAGTCGTAACAATATGATTAATGAATAAGAAAAACAAATATGATGAACGAACCCACCCGACTATCGATGTATCATGATTTGATTGGTTCAAAGTCAGTAATATCATAATTTGAATAGACAATTTTATATATAGCACCGCTGGAAAGTATTCTTGTAAATGGGGGTGCATGGTGGGGTAGGATTTTTGTTAATTCTTGGTGACTAAACAATGTGGAACTGCAGGCCTTTTCCGGTCAGCATCAGCTTTTATGAACATGTTGCTGGCAACACTGAAGATCTTAGCCGATTATTATCCAGGCAGGCTTCACAAGACCTTTGTCATTGACCCTCCTTCCCTCTTCTCTTATCTTTGGAAGGTACATCACCTCGAAACTCAATGACATTGATAATTGAGATTTTTTATTGTATTTATGTTTACATGTCTATCACAACTCCGTGCATATTTAACTTGTCGCTATCTTGTGGGAAAGTTCTGTAATAGTCAATAACTATGGACGTGTTCGATCGTGCTTAAAATTGAAAATATAATCGTTATTGGGTCACACTCGTCTAATAAAAGTCAACAATAACAACTACTTTTTCAATTTTAATCCGATTTTAATATCTACCGAACACGCTTGTATATGACATTTTAATCGCACTTACCAAGTCAACTCGATGTAGAAGATTATATATGTTAATTGTAGTCTTTTGGACCCTGATTATGCGATTGAACAATATACCTAAGGGAAATTATTGTTCGAATTGAACAATTATGTGTTTAATATAGCAACTTATTGTAACTTGCTCTTACTATTATTAATGCACTATGCATTAAATGAAGTAAATTCTTATGGTTGTCATGTTTTTATTGTTGCAGGGAGCTAGGCCATTTGTTGATTCGATCGTGCTTAAAATTGAAAATATAACCGTTATTGGGTCACACCCGTCTAATAAAAGTCAACAATAACGACTACTTTTTCAATTTTAATCCGATTTTAATCTCTACCGAACACGCTTGTATATGACATTTTAATCGCACTTACCAAGTCAGCTCGATGTAGAAGATTATATATGTTAATTGTAGTCTTTTGGACCCTGATTATGCGATTGAACAATATACCTAAGGGAAATTATTGTTCGAATTGAACAATTATGTGTTTAATATAGCAACTTAATCTCTACTATTATTAATGCACTATGCATTAAATGAAGTAAATTCTTATTAAACGTCCCTCGATCCGGTAAACAACTGCTATCCCCACTCACAATGATAGTGTCTTCTTTGGACTTTGAAGAGCCTTGGGAATTCAATGATTTTCTATCGTACCCACGGGCAGCATCACTCCGTTTGGATACTTCTTGCGTGCCATCAACCAATAAAGTAGGGGCGTGCGCTTCGTCAAGATTTGCGTTCACCGTTTCACACCATTTTGATTCACTCAAACCTTGGCACTTGACGTTGAAGGATACATCCACATCTAAAGTGGGACCCACGACCACATCTTTGGCTTCCTTTGGTCCCACCATCTCGCCCCTTAATGCTCGATCCTACTCGTTTGCATCACCGACTGCTAGAGGGCCATATGGCAACATCGGAACCGTCAAGAAGAGCTTCTTCCCATCAACACCAATGCCGCAAAAAACTCAAAAACTGGATCCATCGACGATCAAGCATCCAAGGACTCCAAGGCCTTCATTCCTCCAATCACCTGCTCTGTTCTTCAAGAGGGATTGTCAATTAACTCGAACGGCAAAATCTCAAGAATCATTTATCCCATTCTTGAAATTTTATCGTCGACCGTATGATGAGATGATTTATAGGTCAAAGATGAGGCCTCCTCTAGGTGGCCTCATATCCATCGTCTCTTCTCAGCTCAAGCGAGGACAGGTGTCGGTCTCCCAACGATTTTAATCAAATAACAAGAATGCATACTATTGTATTAACCAAGACTGAATGATAATTGAATTATTGTTTCATAATCTCAATGTCAAAAGGTTTTAATGCATGCACTTTACATTTATTTTGCCCACCCCACCCCACTGGCACCTCATTATGTAAAGAAATAGACTACGTGTTAAGAACATCTCCAATGCAATAATGCAAATCGTTGTACATGTGGCAAGGAAAATAAGAATGGAGAGAAGTATCTCCACTGAGACTGCAATTCGCACTGAATTAAGTGAAGGATGGCATAACAGGAATATTTTGTTAGGATGGTCCTATATGAACACGTGGTATGACCAACCATTTAGATTATAACACCTTGGCATCTGAGATCTACTTTTTTTTTTTTTCCCCTCTTACCACTTCGGATGTAGATGTGTCATGATTTGAATGATTTGGGATCCGAGGTGTCATGATCTAAATAATCGATCTTACCATATGGTCATATAAGACTGTCTTATTGAAGTTTTTCTCCTAATACACATACAAGTCAATGATGTGCTAGACATTTTCCACCTTTTTTCTTGCACCTAAGTATTTTGATAGAATACTGTTATCTAGCACCAGTGATGCTACAATAACAGTTTAAGTGACGTTATGTAATAAACTCAATAAGAGGTGCAATTAAGTGAATCATTTAATTGTACATCTTATTTAATGTCACATTAGTACTATCTAGAATAGTGTTTTAACACCAGTGGTGTGGTGTGGTGTTATATAACATTACTCATTTTGATATGATGTAACACTTTGGTGAAATCCACTATTCCATTGGAGATGTTCTTAGTGGTTATCAAACATTGTGCAACATTATGTCACATTTAGTGCTATGTGATCAACACTTCGGTTTGTGCAAGAACGTGGCGTGGAACTAAGACATCGTGGTCAAGACGGTGAACATTACATTGGAAATCACTTATGAGCCAAATAAATCTCCCAACAAAACTAATTTTTATGTTTCAAAATATTTTGCACCGTTGTTTATATATCTTTTAAAGTCATGAAATGAATTAATGGAAAAACTTGTTAATCAATAAGAATTATTTTAGAACCGAGCTGCTCTGTCAGGCCGGTAAAAGGCCTGGCAGAGCAAATGTGAGGTGGGGTGGGTGGGTGTTTAACATTTGGGAGGGGGCGGGCATGGGCGGACCTAGGGGTGGCCTAGGGGGGCACGTGCCCCCCCAAAAAACTTTGCTTCCTTCTTTTTTTACAATTTAATATTCTATGTTTTTGTTTCAATTTTTTAAGTCATTATGGGATGTGAAACGAAATCGAGATATTACATTCTCATTATCATTTCGAAGTGCTCACGGTCTAATTTTCTAAACTGTTAATGACGTACGAAACGATCAATCGTAACAAATGTTACGATTTATCAAAGTATGCCGTTTAAAATTAGTATTTCGAAAATTTCGATAACGTGCTAACTTTAAAAATTATCCGATGATCGTACGTTAATCAAATTTACAAATTGCTCATGTTATTTCAAAAATTATTTCGAAAACTACATTATAGCCATAACAAATAGTCCAAATGGATATCGAAAATAGTTAAAGATACATTAAACGTGAGTCTTAAAAAATGCGTCTAACTCGTATTTTCTTTTTACAAAAATTATTTATTTTATTAACATCTATTATTTTTGCAATACAAATTTTTCAATATAATTTTCATCATTTTATTAAGAAATTTTATATGGAATACAATATCAAAAATTTTTGAAATTTTACATCTGGAAAAGTCATATCCTATGTAAATTTTCGGATGCAAAATTACATGGGGTATGATTTTTTTTGGACGTAAATTTTTAATTGTAAAATTTCTCCAAACTTATTTGCAAGTTTGATTGTGCCCCCCTAACTCTAAATTTCTGCGTCCGCCCCTGGGAGTGGGTTTAATGTGGTGGGTCCTCGCATGTGAGAGCAAGTGCTCTACCAAGTCTTTTACAGGCCTGGTAGAGTAGAATTATCCATTATTTTATAGTAGATATGGTTTAGACTCTAAACTAATACCACGATAATGATGACATAAAGATCATCTAAAGGTATAGTCCTAGTGTCTTTATGGGTTTGGAACCCAAGTAGACATTCTGAAGTTGTAGAAGATTATATGAAATATGAAGAACCTCACAAATATGAGAAAAACTCATGAGAAAATTTTATTCAATTCAAAGTTGTGGCCTCAAAAGGCTTACAATACTTTAAATAGTAAAATCCTAATAAAATTCGAAAAATAAATAATAAAAATAAAAAACGATTTTTTTTCCATAAATGGAAAAATTCGAGATAACAACTTACATGAAAACTCCTAAGATTCAG
Source organism: Fraxinus sp. 1973-6204 (assembly GCA_903798365.1). Taxonomy (NCBI): domain Eukaryota; kingdom Viridiplantae; phylum Streptophyta; class Magnoliopsida; order Lamiales; family Oleaceae; genus Fraxinus; species Fraxinus sp. 1973-6204. The sequence continues at coordinate 3,639 of CAIGRR010459333.1, read as the reverse complement.
GATCGTCCTCCAACAAACGTAATACGAATCCGAATTTTATTGAATGAGATATTACCAAAATAAAAATTACCATAAACGGCAAAAACGCTTAATCGAGAGTCTAAACGATAAAATCTGTCCAGAATTCGACATACATCATGGCCAAATGCCATGAGTTGTGATCATTGGCCCGTTTCCAATCGAATTAGACTAGCAATTCGTCAAAAAGGGACAAACCCCAAATTATCATGAAATCATTTTTTCCTTTTGCGATCCCACCTTATCATAAACTCTAATTCCTTATGCACTTCATCACATTCTCTTTTCCTTTAGCTCGAGTGGTCTAGTTCACGTGTCGTGGACCACCATAGCCCTAACAGGATTGGGCCGTTTTGGTTTGAATTTCCTTTGACACCTCTAAAATTTTCAATTAGGGTAGCGAAAAGAGAACTACACGAATATACATGCACAAGAATTGAGTAGCATATACACTCGTTCACGGGAAGATAATGATTTGTATGAAAAAATCAAATAGAAGGTGAAATCTGCTTGTGTTTTTTTTTTTTTTTGAAAGTTTGATTAGAATTGTTCTTTTTCCTTCGAAATTGTGATGAATTTCAATCCTAGCTTGAACTGTTCAATATTAAGTGCTTGTTTGGGAGCGATTAAAATCTAATTAAAATTGAAAATATAACCGTTATTGGGTCCTACTCGTCTAATAAAAGTCAACAATAATGACTAATTTTTCAATTTTAATCTCTACCAAACACCCTATAAATAAAATTAGGCCAAAGTTTGAAAAACCCCTTCTGTTTGTAAGCTTGTTGTTGGTACGAAATATATGTCGTTTGGTGTATAATTGTATGCAAAAGTCAACTAGAGATTCTTAAAACTGCCAATATTTCTTCATACTGGGTGTGTGTGTGTGTGTGTGTGTGTGTGTGTGGCATTGCATTGGAAATTAAAATTAAACACACACACGTATAATAAATATATTAGTATTAATATACACACACATATGTATACGCACTTAAACGTCCCTTAACTATGAAATATTAATCAAAACATATAAAAATTTGGACTATTCGAAATTTTATATTAATCTAGCATGTTGCAGGGACATCTTAAGAGTAAAATCACCCCTCACTTAAATATAAAAGCAACAATTAACATGCAATTTAAAGACTTTCGAGTTCAAAACCTTTTAAGATATAAATTTAAGATACAATGCCCACGTTTGAATCGTATTTTTTTTGAATAATGTGTGATTAGAAAAAAAGAAAAAAAATTGATTTATGCGTAATATTATTTAATTGGAGAATGTGTGGTTGATAAAAAGAGAAATAAAAATGAATTATAATTTTAATGGAGGCCAAACATGAGCAATAACATAGATAGCATAATCATTAACTTGTCCACATAAACGTTCTCTTGTCCACATTAGAAAGTCTTGTCTTATTCGCTTGGAGAGAACCGTAAATAAAGTTCTCCTATCACATTAGTAAGTGGGCAGTTTTATCCCACCAACTGTGGGTAAAGAGAACAACTTCGAACTTGTCCATACATGTTTCATTGTCAAATTTTGACAATAAATAAAATTTTGACTCCTATTTCCGTTTGGCAGAGTTTTAAAAAAAAAAGTCAGAAGCTGATTTTGAGATTAAGAAGCTAATTTTAAATATGCTTGAATAATTTTTTGAAAGTTCTGTGTGTGGTCACAAGAAGTTTTATAGAATCAATTTACATGTTCGCATGTAGCAGAAAATCCTATCAAACGAGCCCTTAGTTTTTTCGAATCTGCACTAAAATGAATCATGATGAGGTTGTATTTGTTTGGTTATCTGGTTGTGAGATTTTGGTTTGTATTTTAGTTCATGATTATGTTAGATATGGTCAGAAGTTGGTGTTTGTGTTAAAACTTGTTCTTGACAGAGTTATGAGAATTTTTTTTTCATTAAAAAAGTCTCTTTCACTTCCTTCTAGATTAAATCTGAAGAAATGTACTAACATTTGGAATTTAGTATTTGTTGTTTATGGGACAGCCTGTATCAAGTGTTTGTTCTTTAAGAGATACAATTGACAGTACAAAATAGATAGGGAATCATTCACTCTAGTCTTAAAGAGGGTAAAAAATTTACTTANTGAAGAAATGTACTAACATTTGGAATTTAGTATTTGTTGTTTATGGGACAGCCTGTATCAAGTGTTTGTTCTTTAAGAGATACAATTGACAGTACAAAATAGATAGGGAATCATTCACTCTAGTCTTAAAGAGGGTAAAAAATTTACTTAATTCGACTTTTTTTCTCTCTTTTTTTGTCGCAGTTGAATTGCTTAGAGCCTGTTTGATAACAATTAAAATTCAAAATATGAACGTTATTGAGTCTCACCTGTCTAATAAAAGTCAACAATAACGACTAATTTTTCAATTTTAATCCGATTGTAATCTCTACCAAACAAGCTCTAATGAAAAGCCTAATGAAATTAAAGCCTTGAAATAAAAAATCGAGTTCAAGGACATTTAGCCCTTGTCTAGTCGCGATTTTTGGTGAAAAAAAAAAAAAAAAAAAAACCAATGAACCATTTATTCCAAATCTCTGTTGCAAAGCATCAAATTTTGACTTAATATCACAAATTACATTCTACTCAAAGCCTTGAATTTGACTCATCTCAAACCACTCAAGGCACAATTTCAATGGACATATCTACTCCTAAATGAGTCATACTCCACTGTGGAAATTTCAAATTTCATCACTCACAAGAATAGCTAGGTTTTCTGTCAATGTGAAACATGATTGAGATCACTTAGTAAAAGATTGTCACATGATGGGGTCTTTTCTATTTGACTCTTGTTCCCATAATTTTCTTCGCAATTGGTGGTAATTAATGACTCTTCATTCAAGGTGGAACCCACTTTTAGTGTGCTTTCCATATAGTTGAAAAACTGGTGTCTTGCATGTATTGTTTTCAAACTTCTTATTTAAATGTTTAAAATATTATAAAAGAACTATCTATCTTTAATATTCATGTTCCTATCGATGACTTGTGAGAGACTTGATTACTTTAATATCATGTCAAATCATTTTATAAATGGAGAAGAATTCATTTATTTAAATTTTCTACTTCTTACATTTATACTACAAAGTGATTTTGTCTCGATGTCTCCTATGAGACGAATTTTGGGGTTCGACTCTAGCTAAAGCAAATATATCTCGAGTTGATGGTGCATCAAAAGGCGTACAAAATTTTCCCTTTATATGGCATAAAACTTTATCTGGATTCGGATACGAATTTTCTTATATTCATCGATAACAAAAATGTTAATCTCATGAAACGAATAAAAAAATTGTAATGGCAAAGATTGTAGTATGAATAATGTTATCTAACACCGGTGTTATTGAATACTAATTTATGTGTCAGCATACCATACATTCTATTAAATGGATTCTTGTATTTAATTGAACTAGGTTGAAGCAACGTGCAATACACGTTTACTTAGTTTATATATAATTTTTTTGTTTAAGTATTAAATTTTTATTAATAAAGATGTAATTTTTTTGGTTAATTAAATAACTAATGATGTAATTGATAAATAATTACACATTGTGATATATTAAAAAAAAGAGTATTAATAGAATCTATAGCATGGTCCTATAAATA
>CAIGRR010459328.1:0-20133 GCA_903798365.1 Fraxinus sp. 1973-6204 | reverse complement strand
CTTGTTTAGGAAAGGTGAGGTGGGAGATTGGGTTAATTATTTCAGCCCCCTGATGGTAGAAAGGCTGACTAATATCATGGAAGAGAAATTAGCTGGTTCAGGTTTGTCCTTCAAATTGTTCTAAAGGTGGAAGGGTAAGATACTGAGAATAACATTAATAAAAATAAAATTTTAAATATTGTAATTGAGTCCGTGTATCAAATATGTCTTTGTATGCGTGGTACCCCACTTTGTGTATATTGTTAAACAATGAGCATGAAAAGTTACTTTATGGGATCACCCACGAAATAATTCCATGGGGTTATTCAAGAAATGACTTCTAATGTGGTTTGATATCCATAGGTATTTATAAATCAAGTAGTCATTTATACTATAATGGGAAAATTAGGGATGTGAGATTCAACCCTTTAGATACATTATGATATCATAGGTATTGTCATCTAGCTTTAAGTCAAGTCAAAGTTTTATGTGATTTTATCTTTTGCATTGACAGACTCGAAACCTTACTCTTAAAGGTTGAAGATTCATAACAATTTCAAGTGCAATGTTGAAGAGCATTGTCTTGATATTTCCTAATACAATTGTACTATTCTATTTGAAACCAGATTTTCAGTGTTAAGTTCAATAATCAGATGGTTGAGGGACTTAAAACCTCAATTTAAATGTTGAAGATTCATAATCGCATCACGTGAAAAGTTGGAGAACTGGATCCTAACTTTCATAATACAATTATGTTATCTATTATTTGGAACTTATTTTTTTAGCATTGAGCTCAATAATCAAAAAGTCTGTGTCGTACCAATGACGATAATTATATCCATCCCCTTCCATACTTTGTAACTACACCCTTATTCGACACCTCTAAAATATCTAATCAAAGTTTTTTAAGTTAAAGTTGACAATTAATTTTAACCACACATTTCATCAAATTTATCAAAATCTCCAAAAAAAATACTGATTTTAATCTCTACCAAATAGGAGCTATATCATAAGAAATATCTTGATGCAAATAAAAAATTGTGAAAACTTAGAAAATATAGAACAATAATGCATAATATAGGCAACATAAGAGTTATATAATCACACATAACATAGTGACGAAGAAGTCATTTATAAATTATAAAAATGTAGCCCTTTCTAATAACTTACAAAAACACATATTGAATCATGTGGTCTAGAAGACTACGGCTAAGTTTTGGTTCACTCGACAAAATTAATATTGTGTTATATTAGTTTTGGAAGAAGCGTTGTATTTTGGGAGAAAAACATCCACTTGTCTTGTTAGCGCCAATGTAGAGGTGCAAAACGTGTCTTAAAGAAATTTGCATCGCGTACCTCACTTTATTTAATCTCCTTCCAATTTCTACATTTTCCTTAAATGTCTGTAAAATTATCATTTTGTTTATTTTTCATGCTCATATCTTGATTTTGGTAAGTCAAAATACAATCCGGTAGTTCGCATGTCAATTGCAAATAAATCATGCACATGTTTTTTGTTAAAAGAATATAATCCATGCACTATTATTCCAACAATCCCACGACAGATTCGTTCTTTACGTATTCTACAGTAGTGAATATTCAAGAAACTAATTGAAAGGAAGTAAAGACAAGTGCCGATGGCGAGGTGCATAATGGAATGGACGTTTGCATTTATCATTCCATGTATTTGGTACCATTGAATGACCATCACTGTAGATAAGTTTCTGATTTTTGCACTTACATTGGGTATTCTTAATTATGTGAATATTTTTTATTTAAACTGGAGTCATGTTATAAAAATAACAGATATTAGAATAACTGCATCAAATTTCATGCTATCTAAATTTGTTGCCTACATCTCATGGTTTGCAAGAATCTGTACTACATACGATGACTTGATCAATGTTTGGCCACCTCTTGCATCATTTCAATTGGTCTCTCCCCAATGGGATAAATGTTGAAGAGATTGATATCGAAGAATACCCTGCACTCGTCACATATATCAATAGACATTACGAGTCCATTTGTACAAACGTGTATTAAATTGAGAGGATGTAACATTCAGCAAAAATGTTGATACTGCAGGTGTTGTGAACCAGAGAGAGAGAGAGAGAGATTCAAAATTCTCAATCCAAAATTTATATGAGTAACCTTTTTTTTTTTTAAATAGTGTTGATAAAAAATACATACACATTCTTGTTCTATGAACTTGTAGCTTCCATGCAATTATAACTTTCCAAGATTGATGACAACTATAATAGCAACTCCCATAGGATTGTTACTCTTGGGGGCCTACGTATATTTTAGTCCATCCATGTCATCTTGCACATTCAGAAGTTCCATCCCACTTCTCATTTTTCATCGAGCATTGAGCTTCATCTCTAGCTCTGGTTTTCGTTGAAGCTTGTCGAGTTGTCTTCTACCCCTCTGGAAATTCACTTCGAATTCCAACCATGAACCCGGGGAACTTTGAGATCAACCCTCGGAATTGATCAAGATTTTCTTAGTTTTATCAATGACCCTGGAAACAACAGAATATGATGATTGGATCATTTTTAATGATCAATAAGCTTTCTACATTACTTCGTAATGATTTTTCAATGGAAACCATATGAATTACAACAAATTAGTAGATACAAATAATTTACGAGTTTTTCATCGAGTTGAAAGACCTGAAAACTGTGAAACACCGTGAAGTACTTATAGAAGCTGTAAGTGGAGAGTTTCATAGTTCTTCACTCAAATCCATGGAATCTNAAACTGTGAAACACCGTGAAGTACTTATAGAAGCTGTAAGTGGAGAGTTTCATAGTTCTTCACTCAAATCCATGGAATCTCGAAGTTCAAGAAGCTTATTAGATGAAATATAACTTGGATTCTTCTTCTCCTTCAATGGAAGAAGCTTTCCCGCATATAAGCACATTATGATCCAGTTAACTGGCTGCATTGAATAATCAATATCTTCAGTTGGATGAAAAAGGGTAGATTAGTGAACTGAATGTACTCAACCAATGCAGTAACTTTCAAATCTGATTGAGCTTCTGGGGCTCTATTTGATCCTAAGTTAATTAGAGTGTTAACAATGGCAATGATTAAGACTGACCACCATAGGAATGTTCTGCTCCTTGGTACAATGCTTCAAGTGACGAGATGCATTATTCTCATCAGCAATAACAAAACCCATAGAAATTCTTCCTGCTTCAAGACTCTGGACTAAACTTTGGAGAGTTTTGAAAACCTGACCACCACCATGCTGAGCAATCAACAGATCAAAAGAAGGCTAAAATTATTTCACAATCATTTCGTTGAAGAAAATGGGAAAGCAATATTGACAAACTACAAACAATGAGACATGAGATTTAAGTAACATGCAAACAAGGCCATTTACTTTATAGTCCAGCAAAGGTATTTAAACAAATATTTAGACTTTAGTAGAGCTACTGTGGTGTTGGCTCTCAAAAGGTTGGAGCCAAATATAGTTTTGAGAGAGAAAAAAAATTATACTGGTTTCGTTCATCTCTTTGGGTTGGAATAATGAGGAATTTATTGAAAGTAGGGAGTTTCAAGGTGGGTATGAATAGGTAAAGATGAGAAATTTAAATGCAAGGAGTGATTGATCTCGAAAAATACACAATGATTAAAACTTGAATAATCGACATGAAAGAAAATATATGCTAGCTGCACAGGTATGAGCTGCTGTTAATAAGAGGGTAGAAGAAATCAAGTGTACCCCAAGATTTCGATACGGATAACCGCTCAAGCATGCATTTGATCTGAAAAGCTTTAGAAGCTCTAAATATTACAATTTTCTTAACCCTAAATGAAAAGCATTCTAAACCTAATTGACAAACTGTACAAACCAAACAATAGAAGAACTATTATTTAATTATTTTTTTGCCAAGATAAACCTTGATTTGACTCGAGACTGGTGTGCTCTATGGCTTTTTGGCAAGGGAACACCTTCGAACTCAAAATATGAAGGCAGAACATGGTATAGCCAATATCCCATTTTGTCCAACTAACTCTAATCCTATGCATGAAATTCTCTTCAAGTCTCTCTCCTTGTACATTTGAACTTAAAGCTATCTGGGGACAAATGATACTCTATCGCGATGCAACCATCTGTGTTGTTCATACTATGACTAAGTGGCATGTAATGTATCTTTGATTTGCCTAATTTAAAACGCTTGAACTTTAAAGTTTTCCTCCAAAATTTATTAGAGGAGAATATATAAATGTCTTGTTGTCTTTCTTTACAATTTTCCATCAAATATTGAAATGTTTGAAGGGCTTCAATAACATATCTCCCTCACATAATCCAAAACCACTTCTCTAGCACCTTTAAAATACACCTCAATTTACATTTAATCCTCATCTCCAGTAAATTCATAATACGATTGATGAAACTGAAGCCTTGACATTTTGTACAATCTTGAATAACTCCTTTACCCTTATATATGGACCAGAACACACTTTATTCAAGCCTTGACATTAAGCACAATCTTTAATAACTCCTTTACCCTTATAGATAGGGACCATAACACTCTTTATCCATTCATTATATATCTTTTTACACCTTAACATCTCACTAAAAAAATCGTCGAAGTACATACCTTGCCTTGATACTTTTAGGCAACATATTTAGAAAAATAAAAACGAAAAGGAAAAGGAATCCATCAAGATGCATGCAGATGATACAATAATTTTTTTTTTTTTTTGATAACCGTAGATGTCATGGTCAGCTTGAGCGAACCTCGACTAATCCCAGAGGCAGACTGGATACTCACCTCAGTGGCTGTGGGGACTCGAACTGGTGACCATTGGAGAGCAAACCTTAGGCCTGATCAATTGAACAACCTCTCAGGGTTGCAGATAATGCAATAATATTGGACATTTAAAGGATTTCTTTGAGATTACTTTACTAAGCTGCATCATTCTTCACTACTGACTAAACTCAAGCTTTAGTTATTTCAGGTAACAAAGTTCATGACTTTGGAACTTGACAGCACCTCTTCATACAATACTTATGGAGTAAATATTATCATTTTGTTCTTAAGAGTTTTTGTGCCTGTGGCTGAGAAATGAGACTCGAACCTTCCGTTTACTTTTTTATACCATGAACCCTCTATGTGTAACTCTAATAAGTTCTCTAGACCGAAATACATGCACAAATCTATCATTATTAACGTACGGCATGGTAACAGTGCAGTTGGTTCTTCTGATTATCATTAAATGCACATCAACCGTTTGCTTTTCCTTTTCCTTTTTTTATATTTCTTATTCCAATGTCACCAATCTTAATGAAAGAAACATAAAAGCAAGTTCCAAGAAGAGGGCAGCAAAAAGTAAACTTCTTCTCACTCTACCATGCAAACAAGCCTTTACCTTGACAATGATTTCCATTTTGGTGAATATTTTGGGTTTTCCATGAATCATGAACCCCATATTGTCAAAAATTAAGGGATAGCTTTTGGAGTGACCTTGTATATGCCTTCCGCTAACATTTTGGGGTAAGATCATATATCTGAAAAGTTAAATCAACTTAGAATGCAGTAAGGAAACAAGTGAGCGTAAAAGATCTCTGAAGAAACAACAGTAGAGTTCATATAATTTTAATTTGTCACAGTAGTTTCATCATTGTAAAAGAACACTCAAAAGGACTCTCCATGGAATGCTGGATGGCATATCTTACCAAAACCCAAAATGTAATTATAAAATGACAGACATGGTAATCAGGGGAAATTCACCATCAACCCATAATAATGAACTTATGTGGGTTTTTACAAGTATAAAAGAAAAGATCTGATATAAGCTCAATAAGAGCCACAGGGTACAGTTTGAGGGAATGAACCAAGTAGAATTATGTTCAATTTTTTTGTCTATAATAAACCATCTGCTTGTAGTTAACCTTTGAAATGATATGTTACAGTATCAGTAGGGCATGGCTTACAATGATCAGCGAACACCAAAGAGACAACAGTTTAATTGCAATCTTGCTAAGCAACTTTGTTGTACTAAATTATTCAATCAAATTACAGTTAATGGTTAAATTTAATGCTTTTGCCACAAAGTTTGTGTTGCTGGGTACATTCAATTACTTTGAGGCGAGTATTGAGAAAAAGCCCTGAATAGATATTAGGTAATTAGGTTCACTGTCCTTCTCTAGTTTCTTGCCATCCTACTCCATGAGCATGAGTTTTTACAACATAGGGGTTCAGCCTTTTCAGATGGAAACCTATTCTACTGAAATTTGCTCAGAACTTGCACGAAAAGGCCATGATCAATGAGTTAATTGGGTTTTCAGTCATTGTATCTTTGGTTTTTCTAATCAACAGAGGTGTTTGTCTCTTTTTCAGCAACCAAAAATAGGATAAGATTAGATTTGAGAGCATATTATTTTTATGTGCATAGAAAAGTAATATGATATTGGAACTTTAACATGCCACTCGCCAATAACTAGCATGGATCACTTATTTAGAATTTTGTGCATGTTTCTGTTACAGAAATTAAAAGATCACTTTCCTTTCCATTTAATCAACCTAGAAAAATATCGTGTATAGATAATACTCTCTTCACTTTCCTTATCATACAATTGTGGAATTCTGATTCAAGTGTATGTGAGGCTATTTGATAAACTATACACTAGATGACCAATCACGCATTTTTAATATAATTTTCTAGAGCGTAACCAATTATTGACAGCACATAAATTCAGATATGCAGCAGTAATGTCTGTATGTCGACTGTAGTTGGTGTAGTTTGTGTTTCACTGAAATATGATATGAAGTTGTGAATGCAAATGAAGGCAAGAAAAATATAAATCTGGGCATGTCAAAGGACATACTTTTCAGGTGGCAAGATTAAACCTGCTGCAATTGAATCCGTTAGCCAATCAACTTTAAGAATCAAGGCCATCACTGCACACCCATACAAGAATTGTATTGTTTGTAGCTGAGATAACAAGATCACGTGTTAGACCTTAGACCACTCTGGATACTCCAAATTAAAATCAAATTTCATAAGAATGAGTAAATCAATCAACAGTGTGCAAATTCAGAACACACTAGATATAAAATGATACCTGGGTCAATCATTGGTGTTAAATCAATAGATTCCATATTCGAATCAAGTCAATTAACATTGACTGATCCAAAAATTGCCCAATCTCCGAGAAAATTAGCAGTCAATGATACTTGACTCTGTAAAATTTTCAATGGATAATATACATTTTGTCTAATCAAAGATGGATTAACACATTGATTTCATACTTTGCCTGACTGCAACAAATAATTTTAGATTCTTTTATTTGGATTATTCAACTTTATCCTTAAAAGTTCACAGCTTCTCTTCTGTTCAGGTAATAGGTCCGAGATTGGAAATATAGGGAGTCATTGTTATGGTGTGCAGGCATGAAATAAAGTTAAAACTTGTAAAATATTATTCTAATATAGTTAAAAGCCAGGACAAAGGTAGATCAGTAGATGAGAGACATTTAGTCCTGTTCCTCAACAACTTAACCATTCAATGAGATATCTTATAATTGTTTTTAATAACATATGACATGTGCACCAACGAATTATAATACCAAAACATGATTTATTTATTTTTTCTGTTGAATTGATGCTGAATTTATTATTACAATCTGAAGGATTCAAACTACACATGTTTTCCTATCTGTCAAGCATGGAGAAACAGACAAAAGGATATAGGTCTCAGTGTCCGGCTTCCCAGTTTGAAATCTGTTCCAAATCTGCGAACGAGAGAAGTCACAATAGCTATTTGTAGCTTTGCTGATTTACAGGGCCTTCTCAGTTGAGTTAGGTCACAACTTTACCAATTTTATGTCTAAATGCATTTATTCTCGGAATGCATTAATAAAAAATCAGTTGGAGTAACCAATGTTTCAAAAAGAAGCCAGGGGATTGAATCGGAAAAGATAAAGGGTGAATCGGTGGTCAAAAAATTAAATTAAAAAAAATTGTGGGTGAACCATCTAGTTCTTAGATTATTTTAAGGGGCTATAAATTTCTGGGTTTTTAACCTATAACCAAAACATTATTTCAAATTTTCTCTTCTTTTTTCTGAGAAGCAGTCCAAACAATTCAGAGAAAACACAATGTTGAACCATGAACAGAAAAGTAAATAAAAATCAATTTTTAGTGACTAACCTTCTTCAAGCATAGAACAATCGGTAGGACCCGAGGCTCAAACCTAGAGCTTCCCTTTCTCCTGAAATTTGGAGATGGTATATCAGATAGAACCATGCCACCATATTTTATAATGAGACCTGCTATTTCCTTTTCCTTGCGACGAGAAATTCCAGTAAGCATGAATTCCATATTTTGGAATATTAACCTCTTCCTTTCTACACCAAAATACTTCTCCGGGTAGTGTTTTGACTGTTGAGATCTAGATTCAAAACGTGGACTGGAACGCCTCACTTTTTTAGCAGCTCTTGTTGAATAACCTACACAGATGAAGCAAAGTAGTTGCTGGATAAACTTCTGATAGTTCTAAAGATAATGCTAAAATGTAGATTTCGTTTCCCCTTACAAAATTTCGACGCTGTTTGCAGCCTTCGAAGTTTCTTCTTCTCTGGAATATTAATTTCTGTCTCTAGAAAGCTGACACGCTTTGATGCCGAAAATGGATTAGCAATTTGATTTTTGCCTTTCAACGGTGCCTTCTGTAGGCTCTCACCTGGAGAAAATTCCACAATACTTTCTGGTAATGCCATCTTATTCAGATTTTCTTCACCACGATCATATGTGGAACAATTAGAAACACGGAAACTGCGGTGTGCTCCACGAATTAATACAAGAGTAAGAAGAGATCTCTTTTTTTTCTCAATCTGCGAAACAGGAACCCTGGCCTCAACTTTTGCAGTCTCCTTAAAGTTACTGAAACATCTTTCAACGGAATTTAATTTGGCATTGCTGTCTATCAAGAAGATCTCCCTCGAGGACCTTCTTTCTCCAAGACAGTTGAATGGTTAGGCAATAGAAGGCTATAATTTCCAAGTGAGATGTGTCGCCGACGAACTTCGTGTTATGACTCTTTGATACTTGACATTGCCATGGCAACTGCTTCTCCTTGACATCTCCCCTAATTGTGCTTCACGCTGTCATTGAGTTGGATTTCTTTACCCGGATTGGATACTCATTTTGAGAACCTGTTAACCCAACATCTGAATATGATATTTATGATGGCTTAAAGTTATATTGATCATCTAAATGCTTGTAACTTGCTAGCATGGAGTTGCAATTGAAGGTGAGATGGTGAAGGTATACAGAGCTAACTTTCAAGATCGTCTTGGCAGAACCTTTTTTACCAATGGTGAACAAAATACTTTAACATTTGCTACACGATTGTATCCTCAAAAAGACCCCTTTATTCCTTTCAGAGTGAAGAATTGGAAGAAATTAGATACAATTTACTAACTATGGAATGTCTTTTTTGATGATTTATGTGTTTTAAAATCACATAATGCACTTCGAATTGGACATATATGAATCTTCATTTTACTTCCTGCAATTATCTTATAGTACTTCAATTGATATTGTACTGTTTTATTAATACTTAATAAATGATGTATACTTTTACCTATTGTCACTATAGTACAAATAGCATGTCGAATGGGAGTGATCTACCACACTGTTTCTTTAAAGTTAACATGCCTTCATTAAGCCATGACATTTGTCTGGTGAGTGTTACTATAAATCATTTCTAATGTTTATTGGTAACTATTACAGCTGTACTTAAGTAGAAAGTATACAAATGTATGACTATTCTTCTTCTTTTATAGCCTCTTCCTAAATCTTTTGTACGTCGCTCAGGATATGAACTTAGTAATACAGTATGTTTAATTGGCTATGATGGAATAATTTCGAATATATAATTGGAAAGAGTTGACAATAACATATATCTTACTGTTGGATGAGAAAACCTTTTTGATCATCATAGCTTACAACCTGGTTACATTATCATGTTCTAATACATTGAAAGTTTCTAAGATAGGGTTGTTAAAGATGTGGCTTCTACTTGATTTTGTTATTCTTATATTATATATCCTTTTCATATAACATTCGAACTAAATTCCAGTATGTGATATTTTCCGAATTATGATTTCCAGAATTTGCAATTCCTTTTCATTTATGTTTTTGGTGTAGTGGAAAATAAAACTAACTAATGGCATGTTTGGCACGATTAAACTGTCCATTCTTTCAATTCTCATTCTTCCCATGAAATTATCCATTCTAAACTTCATGAAAGCACATTTAGGGTCCCTTCTCCAGATATTTGATATCTTTCTCTTCGAATATAGATCTTAATTCCAGCGATGGTTTCTACATAACCAGATCAATTGGATCAGATACTCGTCATCTATTTTCATTGTTTAAATCTTTGACAACACGAAAAATCATTGTTAACTCTAACATTAGCCCAAATTGTCTTCACCTAATTATAATACGTCTAAGTAAATGAAGAAAAACACAAGTAAAGTTGAACGGAAATAAGAAGAATATCATCTTACAACAAGTGCAGAAAATAATGGTATAGCCTTTTAAGAAAAAAGCTAAAGATATAATTGAAAAAAAAAATGACATTTTGCAAACTAAGATTGCTCTTATTATAGGTACAGACACTGATAATCCAAATTGAACACAACAAAAAAAAATTGTAAAAAGTTGGGAAAAGAAAGACTTGGAAGAAAATAGTACTTCATGTAGAAGCATTCCGACCTCGTCATTGTTGTTTATGCTGGTATTAATTGTGATATGGGTTTTTTTGTTATTTTCATAAAATTGGGATATGACTTCAGGATTTGTATTTCATGAATTCATTTTTTGAGGTAGTTTTATTTAACAATGAAAGAATATTATTGTCATTAGTTTGAAGAGGTGCTTGTTAAATTTCAGTCGCATATGGAATACTATTTGGATTTATTAGTCACCAAGATCAGTTCTGGATTTCCAATTTTATATCGTTTCAAGTTTTAATTCTAAATATCCTCTTTTGACTTTGTTTAGAATTAAACTTATGGAAATTTCTAACCTAAATGACATGGGATTAAATATTGTTTATGTTTAATCAGTTAGGTCTCTTGGATGAATCACAAGGGGACTTGGCAGTAGGATATCTGTCCTTTCTCTTCTTGCAAAAATAAATTAGAATTGCAAAACTTACAATAGGGCTGCAACAATAGCTACTTTAGTGTCAGAGCTTTTCCTTTTCTTTAATCCATTTGTAGTAGTAGTGCTGCTTGGATTAGATGTGCCAGTTGATGATTTTGAACCTTCAAATGACATGACACTTCCTTACGAAAGAACTTTTCCAGTGCCGCCACAGTAGCAGCTCCGTCCGTTGCTACAAGGGTATAATCTGGGGTAAGGTTGGTTTTTGTTTAAATTTCATGATTTTTTACTCAAGTGAATTTCTAGGAATTTTGTTGTTGTTCACTGTTGACGTGGCCAATTGAGCCAACTTGGATGCATCCAAAAAATGACGTTGCTGGCGCAATATGTGTCTTCCACTTATATACTCTACCATAAACGATTTCTTAAAGTATAAAGTTTCCTGCCTCTTTTATATAAATTGAGTTCTAATTTTTTAGTTTCTCGTTAATGATATTCTCTTGTAGATGTGCACGTTTGATTTGAAGCCCATGGCAGATCCTTTATATTTGGTAAGGTTTGGGAAAACCTGCATTAGTAATTATTTACATCACAATTTTATTCCCCTGTTTTGTCATATGAAGGAAATTATACAATCTACTCCAATGCCTATAATTTAATAGCTTGAACAAATTAAAAAACATTAGGAAGAAAAGATAATAACGAAAATTTAGAGAAAACTTAATTTTTTTTTATAAATCTTCCACTTACTAATTCCTCGTTAGATTTTCAAAACAATAAGCATGATTTTTTTATGCAAGAGCGCTATATACATGTAATATAATGAATTTCTCGTGTTGGAAGTTGAGGAATCTTTTAATGTGTGAATTTAAGATTGAGGAGCGTAAAATAATTTTTTTTGAAACACGCTTGGTTCCCACTGTAGGTTGAATCAATCATATCAGAATTTTACAAAATTTTTGCCAACAAAGCATGAATTTCGTGCTTTATAAGCATTGGAAGTCAACTGCATGAAGACTGACTGAGATGGTTTGAGCGCATATGAATTTCTTCCTTTTTCTTAATCACAAATGTATATTCTTGAAGTTTTTGTTAATACATCTTTGCCCGTATTATACTTTTTGCCTGAGATAAATAACTGTGGTTGATGGCAAATGCCATGTGAACTTCCATTTACACATATTGGCTTTGATTTGTAGCTTCCGGCAGTATTTAATTTACTTTGATTATTTTATATAATGGAGAAGACGAGAAATAGGGAGGACGGTTGGAAGAAAACAGTCGCCACCTGCATTCGCTTTCCACCCAACCAAAAAATTCACAAACACGCCCCTCAAATGCTCCCTCAACTCTCACTTATCCAATTATTCAACTCAAAATTCAAGTGCTCGGGACTCTCTCTTACTCCACCTCTCTGCCTCGTCCCCGTAGACTCCAGCCACTACGATGCGTGGGGCCGAGATTGACACTATGGGTTTGTTGCTCAAGGAGAGGATTGTCTTCTTGGAAAATCAGGTTGATGATTTTCTTGCTGATGCTATTATTAGCTCGTTGTTCTTGCTTGATGCTCAAGACCCCTAGATCTATGCTTAGAATACAATTCAGATGAAACTTTCCGTTTGGATTTTCATACTGCTTGTTATATAACCAGTTGAGTGAAAATTTATATACTAGATAGCAGGGGGCGTGCACTCGTGTGTCTGTAATCCTAATTCAAAACATGAAAATAAAGAAAAATAATTTTACACGTGTAACGTGAAGAAAGGAAGAAGCAGTCTCAGATGTATTTTCTTAAATACAGAGTTATTCTTTATTTCCACTTTTGCATTTTGCATATGCTCAAACCAGGGTGAGAGTCAAATAATCAAGTAGAACCGTTTGCGGTAACATTGTCATTTTGATTCAACTGTTTGCGGTAACATTAGCATTTCGATGCTTGGTGTAAATGACTCTTTTCATCCATGGAAATTGTTCTGTGCAGAACAAAAAATGTAGCAGAGCCATCTGAATTGCCTATTTTTAAGGCTCCGGCCATTGAAATGTGGTATTTTCCACTTGCTTTTATGAAATTACTTGTACAATTGATTAGCTTTTCTTACTATAGGACTGTGAATAAAGCTTTTCTTGAAAATCAACTTTTCCAATTTGTTATCGTTGTTGATAAATGCAATTTTTACGAAGATCTTATTGTCTGATGTGCTCTTACTGATTTATTTTTTGTGGGTTTTCAATGATGGGATGGAATCTGTAACTTGCAGTTGATCATCATGTGACATTTCTTGGAATAATTATGTTCTGTTTTTGTTATAATTTTTTAATATCTTTCACTACGCTTGAACAATCTAATGGAATTTCTAAGAGGTAGACTATTACAGAATGAAATGGAAAAAAACAAAAACAAAAAGAAAAAACTCCACTACTTGTAGGGCTCAAGTTAGATGATTTGCGCTAATAAGAGACTGGATTGGAAGATTCGACTAGATAACTGAAGAGAATAGAATATTTTGTTATGGATTAGACCTTCCTCTCCAACTCTAAGAGTAGTACTAAGCATAATAGAATTGGAATATGCAAAGCAAACACATAATCCAACACATTTTCTGTGTAACATACTAACATACACTCAAGCAAAGCTGCAACATTGAGGAACTTATTATACATGTTTTCCTTTCTATTAATTAAGTTAATAGATTTTCATATCTAATGTTATTCTAGCGTATTCTATGATGTAGAATTTTACATACTATTTATGGATATCTTAGAGATAGCTCCTTTTAGTAATTCTGCTAGACTCGAAAACTATGTTTTTTGGTCTATTTTTCATTGGTAAATATTTGAAACTGTTAATATGAACATCAAAGGGCTTTATTGATTTTGTAATTGGGTACTTTAGTTGCTACTTGGATTAACTCTTTTAATTTTTTTACTGATTTTGTAATTGGGTACTTGAGTTACTTCTTGAACTATTCTTCTCTCTTTTAGGTGTTTATTCAAGTATAAGGAACGTCCTCACGTTCTGTGGCACTTATTTCCAATTCTCTAAAATGCATACTGGCATTTCTTTTTATTCTGTTCTAGAATTGCAAGATATTCTCCCTCAAATTATTCATCAATTGGGTATGCATCCCCTTTTTCCTTACGGTATGTTTTTTGGTCACTATTTCTGAAATTTGACTGACATAAGGTTGATCGAGAGCATGTCTCTTTCTGATAGTTTTTTGCATAAGCTCGTGACTGGATTTATCAAATATTACATGTTCTTGTGTATTGTAGGTTAGTATTATGTTTATATTGTGATGTTCCATGTAGTGGTTACCTGAGTAGTTTCAAAATAAATAAATAAATTCAAATCATACTTGTGTTACTTGAAATAAATTCGAACTGGTGTTTCTTGAAATAATATTATCTATGTCAAAGCTCTTCTAAAACAACTTTGAATGTTTGAATATTAAATTATCCGACTTTAGAGACATAATTATGTAAATGTAGAAGAAATGGAGGGATTTTGTAATGAGATGGTATATGATAAATGCTCGTGTTTCGGAGAATCTCTCTTGGCATTGATAGATTCAAATATTAAAGATCATAGGCTCAATGAAACTTTAAGGGTTCTCTATTTTCTGAATTTAAGCAGTTTTAACTTTTAAGCCCTTTATAAGTGTATTCTGAATCTCCCAAAAAGTTTAGTGGGCTTTTCTTTCTCTTCTGAAGAAGACATCTACCAAAGGTTGGAAAGATCCTCAAACACGGTATTTTTTTCTCAATGTAAATAGACAACTTTTTACTGCTGAGTCTTTGAAATTCAGAGTCTCTTTCTTGTTCCCTCTATAAAAGCCGTCTCTTAGAGTTCCTCCATCAATCTCATCACAGACAAACCAGACAATACATTTTACTCTTAGAATATAGGAGGCAAATACCCTTTTTTTTTTCCTTCTCAAATCGCTGTGTCGAGGCTTATGGAACCACTTTCTGTCGGGAGAGTTATAGGAGAAGTTGTTGACAGTTTCATTCCATGTGTGAACTTGAATGTGACTTACAATTCCAACAAGAAGTCTCTAATGACCATGCGCTCATGCCTACTGTCATTACTACTAAACCTCTTGTCGAGATCGGTTGAGAAGACATGAGGGCTGCTTATACACTTGTAAGTATAGCCTTTCTCGTATTGTCACATTGGGATCTCTATAGAGTGTCTGAGCATTACAAATATGATTTTTCACAATTTGTCTGCATGTTTATAGATCATGACTGATCCTGAGGCTCCAAGCCCAAGTGATGCATACTTGAGGGAACATCTTCACTGGTTCGTTCTTCATCTAAAATAGTCTAGCATTTAGATAATGCATTCTTTATTACTCAACTCAACTAATCCATACAATTTATAAGATTTTAGCTTCTTTGTTCTTACTGTTCAACACTGTATAGTCTTCCCTACCAGTAAGAAATTACTTCACGTTAAGTTCTCAATATATATTCTAACATTGAATTATGTGATTTTATTTCAGGATAGTTACAGATATCCCGGGTACCACGGATGCTTCTTTTGGTAAGTTTCTCTAATCCAAGATAATTAATTATTATCACTGCCATCTGAACTATTTTCAGTGCACTGCTATGTATGATCAAGTGATGCACTAATTTATGTAACACGGCATGACATGACAACGTATATAATTTGTCCCTTCTTTAACATAAGTACTCTGTGAATCTAGGAAGAGAACTTGTGAGCTACGAGACTCCAAAGCCGGTCATTGGCATCCACAGATACGCGTTCGTTCTGTACAAGCAGAGAGCAAGACATTCTGTAAGGCCACCTGCTTCAAGGGATTACTTCAACACAAGGAGTTTCGCAGAAGAGAATGGCTGAGGTTTACCGGTGGCTGCAGTGTACTTCAATGCACAAAGGGAGAATGCTTGCAGGAGAAGATGAAAATCTAATGAATAATTAATTATAAGCAAAAATAATGTTTCTTTTTGTTTCTTAGGTCTTGCCATTTGTGCTTACTCTGGTACTGTCTGTTTTTGTTCTACTTATAATAGTATCATGCAAGGTTTATTTGAGTTGGGCCACATAGATGATCTCTTGGTCATGGTTTCAAAGATGATGATAGCTGGTTGTGCATTTGATGAGGAAACTTACTTCATACTTATTCAGACCATGAGTGCTCTCAATCGAGTAGCTGACTCTCTCTCTTTTTTTCAACTTGATGCTTGAGGAGCATTTTCTACCTTGTTTACATACATTAGTTTGTTTATTGCGGTGTTTGGCTAAGTATTCTCGAGTGCACTTACTCTTGTCGTCATTATATAAGCTTACCTCCAAGTCCGGAATTCTTGATTATGTGACTTACAATCTCTTGATTAAAACAAATTCTGGACTTGATGTTGGAGAAGGGGGTTGGAAGCAGTTTTCGTACAGTAATTATTGTTGTCCTCTGGTTCAAATTTTGGATTGCCCTTATATCTCTATGAAACATTATTTATTTTATACAAATACATGTAGTGAAATTTTATAATATAATTCCTCATCTAATTTTAACATTCAAGACGTTAATAATACCTTAAAAATAACACAACCCGTGCATTGCACGGGTGTACAACTAGTAAGTAGATAAGATTGATAAAGGCCAAACACGTTTTTGTTATATTTCTATGATAAATCAAACATAGTACTTATATTTGGATTGTCAACTCATGAATAGAATTTGCCACATAGTATTTACGGAAACGATAAATAATTTTCAATGATATCCAAATCAATCATAGATTTATGGTCCTTGTTTGGTGTGAATTATAATTAGATATTTAGTAGATTTCGATAAAAAAAAATAAAAAATTGAAGTGTGTGGTTAAAAAATTGTGTGACCCATAAAATATATAGTTAAAATTAATTGTTTGACTTTAATTTAGATTAAAAATTTGATTTAAATCAATATCAAAAGGGGGCTACTTTTCTTTTCTTTCTTTTTATCAACTTGGTGCATCTACTCATTAATAAAAAGCGACCTAACTCAATTAAATGCATGAATTTAAGATCCTTACTTTATAGGTAATTTCAAATAAAGCTCCCGACAAAATTATGGAAAAAATTTAACATCTCAAATCTCGATTTAAATTTGAGATAATGTTGTCGTTTTTTAGCGAATAGTATGATACAATATTAGATGGGTGAATGGTAATCCGAATAAATTTTAATACAGGATAGTAAGCATACAATGTAGAGAAGTAGAAACAAAGTTCAACTTTCAAAGTAAGGGCATGTTTGTCTCCCATTTTTGGAGAAGAAATAGAGTTTTGAATAGTATTTTTTGGAGAATATGTGGTTAAAAAGTAAAGTAATTTTATTGATTATTTCAAAAAATCATTTTCGAAATTTTTTTTCCCAAATCTTCATTAAAATAGAGCCCAAGGGCTAAATTATGATTGTGAAATATTACTATTTAAGGACAACACTTTTTTTTTTGTCCACCGAAGGACTAATCTAAAACGTGAAGGTTGTGAACCTATTACATATCGAAATATTTTCTCTCTAAAAAATTAAATGTGAAAATAAAGATTATTAGCCTCTATTTGACAATCATTTTTACAAAACTTATTATTTGCAAACTCATTTTTAATCGTAAATTCTCACAATAAAATATTTTACACGTAAATATAAATTTTTTCCTACGTTTTAATCACATATTTTCCAAAAGATCTATATTCCAAAACTCATTTTTTTTCAAAAAAAGAAAAAAAAAAGTAACTCTTTTTAATTTTTGTCAAACGGGGGCTAAGTGACTTTCAATTCTCGCGTTAATTCAATAATCCTCGAAATTAGTGCAATTCTAAAAGAAAAACATGATTTTGAAAGACGGATATTTTCGGGAAAAAAGAGTGACTCGATCTTTTTATCATAAGAAAATCATATATCGGATAAATTGAAGGGCATATTGAGAAAAAGACAGTGAATCTTCATTGGATTATGAATGCGTACGAGAATTGTCTGGTTGTTATATAGCTGCATGTGAATTGAAAGAAGCATTTGTAAGGATGACAAATCAATTTAATTTAATTATAAAAAAGGGTTGTCACGGGTCTCAACTACTCAAAAATAGCCCAATGCCATTTGCCAGTTATTGATTTACATGACAGGTGAAAACGACCCAAACTTTAGAAGTTTTTGCTTTCTTTCTTTTTTTTTTAAAAAAAAAAAATTGTGAATCAAGTCAAAGTTTACGAGTGAATCAAGTCATGAAGGTTGAGTTTATTCATGCCTCGTTAGTGATTTGATTGGAACAAGTTGAGCTCTTGGCATAGGCTTGTTGAACGTACAAGAATGTGTGGTTATAGAAGTTGAGTTCGAGAAGTCTACCTTGATTTTTATAGATTTTCTTTCTGAAGAGAAAGTTGGGTCTCGAGACTCCTACGAATGAAAACCTCGAGCAAACCTACATAGCTAAGTACATCGAAGTAATGTTGGAAGCTAAAATTTTGAATTTTGGAAATGTTCACTATGCTAGATTTAATTTATTTGTTGTGCGTTCACTAAAACCATGTTTGGGAAGTCGGTTTAATTCCAAAATAAATAAAAGTAGGTGATGAATAAGTATTTAGTACTTATGGGTCTCAATTCACACAAAATGTGTGAATAAAAAGGAATTTAATCGATTATAAACAGTTTGTAAATAGTGACTAAACATGGGTGGAAGCAATGGACGAATTAAGGAATCGACTACGTTCGAGTCATATGATGCATTTATCTTAATTTTCTCTAATTTATTAATCTCAATGTTCGAACTCGAGAAAGGTGACTCTCTTATTGATTTTCTTAAAAAGGATTTGTCTATTGATTTCACTTTGTGTAAATATTTCTTACACTTCATATATTTTTATCAGGAGTTAGAAGATTTTGATACCTTTAGTTGGCCGGTCGAACTTCTTGAAACTTGATTTTTTCATTGAATTGAAGATTCAATGTATGCAACCGAACATATTTTTAAAAAATAATTTATTTATTAATTTTTTAAATTATCCAACCAATTGCCAAAAGTGAACGGATAGGAATAGGACATATCACATGCAAGCACTAGGTACTAACTTTAGGTAAGGGTGGGTGGAGCAAACATTCCTCTTCATACTTTGCCCAAAACATAAATCATAAAATGATAGGTTTAAGAAAGACGAAATTATCTATCTAAGTGAACCAAAAGTGACAAATATAATAATTATTTTTGTATTTATATACTAAAATTTATTAATATGGTGATGAGAATAAACTACTTGTCGAAATGAACGTTACATATGTACAATATCTAGCCCCTGTTTGAATCAAATTAAAATTTTCATTTTCATTCTTCTACTTATTTTTAATCACACATTTTTCAATAAAATAATATTTTCCATCATATCAATAACTTTTCTTACAACACATTCTTCATCAATCTAGTATTACAAAATACATTCTTCCAAAATAATGTGGCTCAAAAACCCCTAATATGTAATAATTTTGACTGTCATTTAGTTTCATCTCGAATAATAAGATATTTATATGAATTTTTTCTTTTTCTTTCAATTTTAAAGGGGATAAATGAATTTCACGTCCAAAAGGAGGATATTTACATGTATTGTTATGTTTGAATGCTAATATCGTTGGGTTGATTTCATTCGCGATCATCGTACTTTCACATAATTTTCAATTGGGGAATTATACTTCGTTTTGTGTCAATTGAGTCATTGTACTTTAATTGTGTTTTAATTGGATCATTATACTTTAATTTTGTCTCAATTTTCACTTTGTTCAATTCCGTTACATTATTTGGAAATTTAATTTTTACCTATATCAAAGAGGGGTTTAGTAACATGTTACAATTAGTATGATTTTTCATGGCAAAATTAGACCACGTACGGTCATACAGCAACAAAATTGAATAATACACTTTGCACTAATTAAACAATTTAAAACGTAATTAATACGTTTAAAACCCAAAACCAAAAGGTAAAGAGTGAAAACAATTGGTGTTTCTTCATCATTTTCCCA
>CAIGRR010459300.1:0-12272 GCA_903798365.1 Fraxinus sp. 1973-6204 | reverse complement strand
ACCTTAACTTTTGATTATAGACGAAATTAACGGACAATCTTGAATATTATTTTGTTCTTAATTGCAATTTATGCATGACAGTAACTTGGGTGAAGTAATCGGAGGTCTCAATCGATCGATGTTGAAGAATTAATCGATGAATTGTAATTAGGGAAAAGCCATTCTGCCACCAGACCCTGGCCAGGCCCTGAACCCCCCTATAGCTGGGTCAGGGCCTGGCCAGAGTCTGGTAAAATGACCCTGGCAGCCCAGCATCACCCATTGTAATTATAGATAAAATCGGTTCTTTTCAAAATGTGTTGTGGCAGAATGGTTGACTGGACATGTCAAAGCAGGCCAACGTAGCAATTTGATTATTCATTTCGAATTATGATTACTGAAATTAGCTTCTACTTCTCTACAATAAAAAAGCAATAATATATAGCATTATTATTTTGCTGAATTGTCATAGAATTGAAATTTGTGACTTTAGAAGGCAGACTTGGATTTTGTCTCAAGTTATGCTCCCACTGTTAGTTTTTTGTCTGAAAAAAACTTAAAAATCTGCTGAATCAATAACATTTAATTATATTACACAGCTTAAAGAAAGAATAAATGTGAGACTAGGGACTGTTAAATCATTATTAATTTGATTCTTTGATTAGAAAGACTGCAACTCATAGCCTTTCCTCTGTTCCTGTACTACGGTTCAAGTATAATGTTGGGACTTTATGTTATTCATGTGCTAGCTGAATTTGCTTCGGTCGAACCTAAACAGATACTTGTACTCGAGAGATAGTTGTTCCGACACATGGATTGTCGAGACCACATTTTCGGATTTTCAATGAAAATAAGCAATTTGCATACATGTACATAGAAACTGTTTGGCAGAATTTTAGAAAAGTTTTATTTGAACCTACTGAGATAATTCTTAGAAGTGTTTCTTCCATTAGAAAAGCTTTCGAGGAAACTGACCCAAAGTAACCTCTCAAGAAGTTCTTGTACAAAAAGTAAAAGTAAAGCTCGAACCAAACAGCCGATATAGTTTTTAACATTGAAATGACTTTCCAAATAGCTTATTTCCTGTTGTGATCTTCTTATCTTGATTTTGAACAGTACTAAAGCGGACAATACGGAATCAAGTAACAACATAATGGTCCTAGAAGCACCGGATTCCAACTCCAAATTGGCCTACTCCTTTTTTGTCAAAAGCTCCCAGTACCATTTTGAAAAAAGTTTTAAAAAAAACAAAAGCATCTTTATTTGTTCAGGGTTCTTATTCTTCAACACCTATTGTCAACACCACAGCTGTGAAAAACAATATTGATTTCAAATTCAAATGTAAACGAAAAAGGCTACATCAAGCCTCGCAGTCGTCAAGTTAACTAAGATTTGCTTTATCCAATATTAAACGACAGCTACGAGCAAATAAAACCCCTTTTATGAGTATTGTGACATGAATTTTATAGTGCTAGCCTGTTTCTTTCCCATTTTATAGTAAGAATGCATTTTAGAATAGTAGATTAGTGGAAAATGTGAGTTTTTATTTCTTTTTATATAACCGTGAATGTTCGGACCAACTTGCGTGCACCTCAACTAATTCTACGAGGCCCTAAAGTTTGCGGCTAGGTACTCACCTCAGTGGCATTGAGGGAACTTGAACTGAAATGGAGAAAAAATAAGAAAAACTTTTAGATTTGAGTGTAAAATTATTTTATTGAAGAATGTGTGATTGAAGAGAAGATGAAGAAAAATGTATTTTGAAAATAATAGGACAACCTAGTGCTAAATTTCACTTACAATTAAGACGTTCCGGACTGTTATTAGTGACAAGCAATGCTGTTATTCTATTTATTCAATGTACCTCTTCCTGTTTTGCCATTTCCCGGTAGGATTTATCTATTTGTACCAAATATATTACATAATGTTTTACCTAACAACACGTTTTGGTACACGTAGCATCTTCCTTCCCGGTATATGTCAATTATTAGCTCTCTCAATTAGATGGTTTTACCTGCAATTAGGAAACAAGCTAAAACTTTCATTGATTCTTAGCAATTTTGTGAGTGGACGACGTGTTCGCAAATAGGTGGGTACTAAAGAAAGAAGCTTTTTAAAAACAAAGAATCGGAATTTTTTTTTCTCTCAAGGGTATAAAACCCCATGTAAGCATATAGCAGAAGTAAAAACAAGATGATACGTCGTACTCTAATCTGCTAAGCGGTTCTATCTTCTAGTTAGGGATATTATTCTTTGATTCTTTCTTGGCTTCTAGCACACAAGTTCTGCATACCAAGGAAGCTTCTTAGTCTGATATTTACTCACCTGTTGTAGAATAGATGAACTGATATTGGAATCTGATCCTATTAAGATAAAGGGTCTTTGAACTTATGCTTATATCGATGAATATTTCCCAGTAATATGTGTGTAGTGCCTATCTTTTGTGTATTAGATTCACATTCCCTTAATTGATAGGTTCAGCAGCGTGTTAAGTGTCGATTAACCAGCAAAATTTAGCCAAAGACTCGTGTTATTGAATGAGAATGAATGTTAATATGTTCGCAACATATTACAACATCAGATTTTTGTATCTTTTTTCCTAAGATATCTATTGCAGTATAAGGCAAAACTGGAAACACAATAGTTTTATTAGGTATGTTTCTGGTATTGTTCCAACTTCTCTACAAATAAAAGTGAACGAACAATGTACAGCCTTGAATTCTAACCACAACCAACCATGGACAAGGCTGAATCTAAAACAATGGACCTAGAATAGAAATCTATACAATTTAGTTGTTAATAGACAACAGAAACCAGCCATAAAAAATAAAAAAATAAAAAATCTAACAGCTGATTTTCTTCACAATTGAATAAATATAAAATTTCACAGCTCGACTTTCTTTCTTTATCAGCATTTGGCAGAGCCAAAGTAAGAGGATATATATTATCTCCAGGACGTAATCAACTCTCAAGTGAATATCGTGTTTTATCCTTAACAATCTGGCAAATTACAAAAGATAAAATAATTATGTGCAAAGAACTACAACAAGCTTGATTAAGAAAAGTGTTAGCTACTAAGCGTGAACTGTATAATTCTCATTCGTTTTTTGCAAATTCGAAAGACCTAAATGCCTATGAATAAGACAGAAAAACACATATTCAGCCCAAACGAACTGTGGAATTACAGATAAATATTTCAGACCACTAACCTTTTTGTACTACTATTCTATACTCTCCCCTTGTTGTAAAAAGAGGTGCAAGTTTCATCAATTTTGTGAACTGAAAAACAAGGCAAAAACAACATGGAAGAATAGACATTTACCATCAGTTTATTTTCTTTAAAGAAACTGAATGTGACAAAATGATTAACTGGCAGTGGAATTTCTAGCACATACAAGCAGTCAAAAACCAAACCTGTGATGTCTTCAGCTCCAGTTCCTGCCACTCCAGGGCAGAATTACTTCCTTCTACTATCCCAGTTCCCGCATAGATCAATGCATCAATACCCTTAAGATTAAAGTCAATATTAGATAATTGATTATATTACCATAAAATTATATGGACAATCAACAATATACCATTCACAAATTTAGCTCAATATGCTAACTGAGCTCTAGTAGTTCTTTGCATAGGTTCTTTTCAGGTAACGGAACTCACTATGCGGTATAGAAAATCTGAAAAATATAAAAGGATAAAGAAAGGCTAGAAGTTTTCACCTTGCCAACCAAGGCTGACCTTATTCCCACTGCAAACTCACTTTCCCCACCACCAAACCACCCAACAGGGCCAGCATATAATCCTCTGTCAAACATTTCTACACAATATGTCGATTAATGGTGAGATTGCAGAATTGTGGATTATTTTTTTGCATTATATAAACAGCAAACAACTATGGTGAAAATCAGATCATATAAAACTATAGCTGAGAAAAGCGCACACAATTATGGATGGAATAAGTATTGCAGCAATATTTATATACCAGTTTCAGCTATTAAAACCCGTGCCTCTTTAGCAGGAAATCCACAAACAGCTGGAGTTGGATGAAGCGATGACAAAATCTTAAACTGGCAACCACACAAATAATTAGAACTTCTTATCTTGACAATTGTAATCTATTTAATGAAACAGACTAGCAGTCATTATTTAATTTTTATCATAAAGCGCATCAATGCAATAACTATTACATGGTTAGGAAAGTCACAATCACTTTGGAATTGTAGTAATTTATCCTGCAAGTCCCGTCTCAAGTTAAAAAAAAAAAAAATTAGTATGAAGGTAAAGGGTCCATTGTAGTTTATGGTGTCTAGACAGTGTCAACTCTGCTGGTTGCTTACTTNTCCCGTCTCAAGTTAAAAAAAAAAAAAATTAGTATGAAGGTAAAGGGTCCATTGTAGTTTATGGTGTCTAGACAGTGTCAACTCTGCTGGTTGCTTACTTTTAGCTGTGTGTTGCTTTGTTTATTCAGAGGCCTTTGGTAATTTCTGCAATCACTGAAATGGAATAATAGTTTATTGAGAGGTGCTTTGGTAAAACAAAATCATAGTGGTAATATTGGGATTTGTAAGAGCTGAATAGGAAATAGTCAAATCCACGTACTGAAATAGGGGGTCCAAGTTAACCTAGTCTGCAAGATACAGAGATTATTATTATCTCAGCTTGAGACTAGTTTATCCTCTGACCTCCTCCTCTGCTTGTTCATTCCAATTCCATCTCTGCAATGAGGTCAATAGTACTCTTCATACGAAATTTCTTTTCAAGTTCCACTCTAGAATCATAACCTTCTTCCATTTGTTTGGGTTCTTATTGTTGAGCACACCTTGAAGATCTCTCTCTATATATTTTGAAACTAAAATCCTTCTTGAGTTTACCTTACTTCATCGTAACAATTGACAAAACAACCACCAAACAATTAATACTACAGATGGTTTGGCAGTTATTTTTGTCTTTTTGTCTTCGTTTTATCATGGGAGAGCAGCTAAGGCAATATGTTTTGAACCAGCCAATAAAGTTTGTTTTGTAATTCTAAGAACTTCAGAGACAAAGTTCTGTCAATGCTAATGATAAATAAAAGCTACAACGAGTAATTTAAAGTATTAAAAGAAGTATAAAGATCACACCTCATCATCTTCTTTCTCCAGAGTCGCTGTTAATCGAGCATAAAGATGTTGAACTCTTGGGAGTTTTCGTAGAGCTTTTTCTGGTTCAATCAATATGCTGGAACATACAGTCTGGAAAGCATAATAGAGGCAGAAAACTATCATCATTTGCAGAATGGAAATACAAGTAACAGAAAAAAGTCTATTAAAATATGCTTATATATATAAAATGTAATTACAGAGGCATATTGCAGACATCTGCAGAAGGTTTCGGCATCACTTGCCTCTAGTTTTTTTCTAATATATTCCCGAACTACAGTAAACTCGTGGTGGTCTTTAGGACTGCATATCAATTGAATGAGTTTAACATTCAACGGAAACAGAAACGAGATGAGTGAAAGATATTCAAAGTATCAAATACAATATAGAATTATTGTTTTATTTGAGATTAACCTGGAAAGTAAATCATTTCCTATCTGTATATCTAGAGACTGTGATCCACCTCTTGCCCGTGTTCCAGCCAAAGCGTCGCTAGAAATATTTAGCCGGTCCCGATAAAATAGTCGCTCTGGCTATTTACAAAGTATAAGCAATTGAATGACAGCTTACTTTCTATCATGCTTATAATTTGCTTCCAAATTATGCTTATAATTTGCTTCCAAATTCATAGAACGACAAATAAATTGATATGGCTTTATGGTTGCCAAAATTTGAGAAAATGCATAGACACATTTAAAACTTAAGCACTTGCGAATAGTATCTTGACTTCATATATCTAATAAGAATCATGCTACATGTGCATCATATTTTACATCAAGTTTGACATCATGCGAATTCACAGATTTTTGTATATTGACTTATACAACACTTTTTTCAATCAATGGCCAGATTTTCTACACACGGGGGTGCTATCAAAGAAGTTGTCAACCGGGCAGTGTACAATAAGTATAATTTTTCTAATAATGACATTGACACATCATTGCCATGTCATCGCCTGAAATGACTCCAAATTACTATCTTGAAGTCTACAGGATACATCTTCAGATAAGTCATTCTTATCAAATGTATTCTAATGCTAAGCAAAAAGTTGACACCATAAAGAAGCGAATAGGATGAAATTGATTCTTATTTATAACTGAGACTATTATGGAAGTGAAAGTGCAAAACGTGAAATGCATTCTCACTTTCTTCTAATAGAGAGGATCATAATGTTACTCACAGTGTTACCAATGAACGCAGGCGATTCAGGAGGCTGAAGACAAAAGGCATAGGCATTGTCCCCTTCAGCCTACAAGGGTTGAGCATAATAGTAAACATCACCTAATCACGTAGATCACCCATCAAATGAGTTACTCAAAATTACATTATAAGAGTTATGAATACCTGTAAGCATGACAGCCACATTAAAGGGTCAATATCTACTGTAGTCAGTACTCTGCTGCTACGTGCAAGTACAACCTTTATTTTCAAGAAAAGGAAAATGCAACCAGAGCTGAGAGAAACATAGAACAGGGAAATCTTTGCCGGAAGATGAAAACAAAATCATTGAGAACTTCAATTGCAGTTTCCAGAAAAAATGTTGTGAACTCTCATTATTCATATCATCATTTAATCTCCATTTCTAGTTGTTATCATAACTATACACGTCCTATAAACAAAAGCAAGGATTCCAGAAGTGATGGATATCTAAATATTCAACCTTTATCAGTGTTGAGTTTTTTCTGTTTATCATGTCCAAGGCTCGCCTTACGGCTGAATCCCATAATATTTTGTTAGGAATATGTGTCTGGCTAAGCAAAATAGCCTGTGGAGCGTCTTTATTTAATATCCTGACAGCAGAAGACACCTGCAAGGTAGTATTATATATTGAGTACAGGAAGACCACAATGAAAACAATAAATGATGGGGGCAAATAGGAGGATTAAGACCTGCCACATTGTAGCCTCAACCGAAGAAACTGCTTTGCTATATGTCCATGACAGGGCACTGTCCCATGCAACTGTTACAGCAATCATTGAACTTCCTTCAAACTCATCAAATTCAACCTGCATTTAGTATCTAGCAACAGGTTGCTTATATTCAAATGAAAGTCAAGCCTTCATATGCTATAGAATGATAGCAGTAGTTTCTCAAAAAGAAAAAAATTATTACCTGAGGAACCATGAAATAAAATGAACCGAAAGCTTCCCATTCAGAAGCTGTGTTAGCCCTAGCATCAAAGCGGATAGCCCCATAAGCACGAATCAGTGGACACTTCTTGGACAAGAACCTTTGATTCACAAAAACCCCTTATTAGGAATCTGATGTTCATCGTGGTTCTGATTTATTTTTAATTAAGTAATTTATCCACATTCAAGTTTCCTCTTAGCTGAATCATTCAGCACTGCTACTTACGGCAAATGCTAGGCTTGCTTTGCTATTAGGTGAAACCTGACCAGTGCTGGCATAAAACTAAAAACTGCTCTAAATTTTAAGAAAAAATATGCTTTTAATGATCCATCCATTGAAGTTTCAAATATATGAACGATGAGCAAGGGATAGGCAGGAGGTTTTGACTTCTTGAACTGGTCGCAAGAAACCATTTAATACCAGTAAGATAAACATTAATTATCGTTGTACTAATACATGCAACTCTAAGGCTCCCTCTATAATCCATGGTTCATCAAGAAGAAAAGTAAAATTGGTTAAAAACCAGTGTCCCACGCTTTTTTCTCCATCTCAAAAAATATCAAATCTAGAATCTCTCATGTACACATGTAAAGAAATTAAAAATTGCAAAATGCGTCTCAAAATTATACTTGGTATCTATATTTTATACAAAATCCAGGATTCATCAGAAGCGTATTCAACTCCTGATTTCATCATTCTCATCTGTCTTACTCCAGACCTAGCCAGCAATCACTTCTAAAAATTACTCATTTTGATTAGTCAATTTGAGATTAACCACTATATATATGTGATATGGTCATAATTGTTCAGATCGAGGATTATAATTCAAGGAGCAATATTCATTGATAAGAGACGCCTCATCCTCGGGCTCCAAGTAGTCCTCGAGGTATCTCGAGGACTAGCATTATAGTTCTTACGGAATTTGGCGATAACCATCCTTAGGATGACTCCTCGAGATATTGTCTCCAAAAGACATTATGTCCTCGAGCATTTCTCTTTGCTAAATTCAAAGACCTTCCAGGCTAGACACAGACGGATCCTACTTGCCAAGAATTCTAAACATATCCAAACATCTCAATCCAAGACTCCTATGTCTAGGAGGAGCATGTCTCGGTAAATATCTTAATTGAACTATGACTAGACTTACAATTGTAACCCTATACTCATCTCAAGTAGGATTTCTAAGGATAAGGATACTTAATTAACCAAGACCTATTAGGAATGTAGTACCTAATTCTATAAATACAAGACCTCATTTCATTATTCAGATACGCGTTTACATAATTTTCAGTCTATAGCCTCACACACAAATTCTCTCCCTAATCTAAGCATCAGATGGGCGACGAGATACACCTCGCCGTCTTTGTTTCAGATATCGGAAGATCTCTTACTCATTCTCTGGTCGAAGTCAGAAATCAACACGTACAATTTTTGGTAGCATCAATGTGTAATAATAAATTAAAAACTCATTTCTACATTACCAATTAACCTGAAGAATTTAAATAGCCCCGAGTAAAGCCAGTAAAGACTTGTAAACATTGCACCTTTTTATGGCACGCCAATCGTCCAGTGAGAATGGATGGAGGTGGCGAAAGAAGACTGCAGAGCCTATCCCGGCAACACTGACAAGCTTGTACTGATGCTCAACTGAAGAAGCGCCGCCATTTTCAATGCAGGAGACATTGCTTGGATTGCGACCGGAGAAGAAGCATCGAGGGAGAAACTGCTGGCTCTGGGCACTAAGCCAATGTAGGGCTTCAATCTTCTGCTTGATTGGTACCTTCCCAAATCCATGGAGATTTTGATTCAAATTATAATTAATCGATCAAAAATATATATCCCTAAAACTTTTAAAAATAAAATATGAAAAACAAAGAACATCGCATTTTCGAAAATGAAAACAACACTTGCTAATATATTATAAATTATGTTACTTACATCTATAGGATTTGATAAATTTGATAAATATTAATGGATGAATTTAGAGTGATAAGTTTTATTTAATTTTATTCTTGTCCATTTAAGTAAATTTAATAGGGTTAAAAATATAATTTAAAAGTTAATAGATATATAACTGTTGGATGAATAAAACCATGCACATGAGTGGAGTTTTGTTCATAATTATGAATGATATCGTTTGTTTTAGGGAAATTGCAAACTAGTCCACAACCTTTTACAAGGTGTAACAAGTTAGTATCAATTCAACTTTTTATAAAAGTTATTACGGTTTCATCCTTTACAAATCTATAGTATGCTAGTATTTGGTGAATGGTTTCATAATTAGAAATATGATAACCAAAAAGCTCGATTCTCGGTTGAACATATGCATAGGGATCAACTATGTCTATCATCTTGACAACTACGCACAAGGAGATTATTGAGTACCGACATCCAATTAAGCATAGGTACTAAAAGTCGAATTGAATTGTTCAATTTTTCAAGTAAACTAAGCATTTGTGTCGTTTGTCCCAATTTCCTTGCAATAACTTGGGGGAAACTAGAGCTTTACCCAGGTTAGCATACCATTATCGACATAATCCAATAATATGCAAGCTTAAATTATTATTTAAGTTGGTTAAACATTCTTTTTACCTATGAAATGTGAACCAACAATTACTATCAATTGTCCACACATTATCAGGCTGTTTGGTGAAGATTAATATTAGATTTTTAGTAGATTTTGATAAAAGTTTTTGAAATGTGTGGTTGAAAAATTGTGGGACCCAGGAAAGATGTGATTAATATTGATTGTTTATATTTTAATCCGGACCAAACGGGGCTTGTATGTACAATCCACAGTTTATAATCACCATCGAACATATTAAATATTCGTTCTTACAAGAAAAAAGAGAAGAAAAATACATATACTAGTTAACAAAAGTGCATTTATGTATATGAAATATTTCTATGAGATTTAAATACATTTTATCAAAGTGAAATTATAAACAAGTCTTGAAAAAATTTTGAGATTATCATTGATAATTAGTTTAAGGCTAATTTGCATCAACTAATAAAATTAATTATTACAAAATTATCTTTACAATAAATTATCAACTTTCAGATAGAGTAGGATAAGGTACAAGATTGGACTTGTATCAATTGTCCTCTCTCAACCAACCACGTGGCATATACCTATACTAATTAATCTCAACACATTGCATGCTATGGTTCAAGACAATGTGTATTGTATAGAATCATCGTTGATTCTAGGACGAGTTGAAGATGAAATAAAGATTTAGAAATTTTGGTTACCTCGAGACGAATTATTCCGGAATCGAATGGCGGAGGATTGGATTTCATATCGAGAATTGTTGAATTAAGGTGGTCCATGGCCAATGTCGGGGTCGAGACGGCCGGGAAAGTTCGAGTTTCTATGGTTCCTATTGGAGCTCTTGGATCACCTTGGCAACCATTCATGGAGAGTGAACAAGACTGGTTGTTATATCTCTGCTCAAAATAATCAATTAAGCTTTAAGTTATTAATCCCATTTGAGTTTTATATACTTTTGACTTCCAACTTAAAATTGAGAAATGAAAAATAAGTACTTACTTGAGTGGCAAAATGAAATGATTGTTTTGCATATAGAGTAGGTGTGTGAATGGTGCATTTCATGGACTCCATGTCCACAAAACTTGCAATGCAATGTTTTGCAGCCATGGAAATATTGTAGAGAGAGAATCTGTGTGAGAGAGAGTGCGTGTGCGTGTTTTTGTATAACTATGAATGGAGATTGAATTATCAGAATTTAAAGATATCAACCGCCGGAAATAGATTATTTTATAATGCATGTTTGGCAATTCTTAACTTTTTCTTGTTAAGCTGATCAAACATTTATTTAAGACAAATTTTGTCGGACTCACTTCTTTCTACCGACATATTATCCACGTATTATGTAGGACTCACAACATATGTTTTATTTATAATCTTGAATATAATCTTGAAAAGTATATATATTTTTTATTAAATTTACTTATAGTAAAAAAGTAAATTTAAAAGTAAATACCTTTTATTGTTACAATTAGAAATAAGTAGGTTATTTATTATAGTTCAAGAGAAAGGAAAATTCTCACTCATAGTCCCAAAAGTCATTACCTGTCTTACTTGGCTCCCTATTAATTTTTGCCGTATTTAGGTCCTCCAAATTGTCTTTTTTGTTCACATAAGGACAAATTGACGAAAATTGTTTAACTTTCTATCAAACAAATCACTTTTATGGGTATTTTGTCCATCCACGATCTAACCTCCCAATTCTTACAAGTGGCTACTAGATGAAAAGTTTAACGATCCACGTTCATCCGTCTTTACGTGCACCAAAAAAAGATAATTTGAGGGACCTAAATGCAACCAAAAAAAATGAATGGGTACCCATGAAAAGTAAGTACTGCAAAACTCAAGCTGTATTGGAAGATGTGCTAAGATATATAATGCCAACATTGGATCTAGGAATGATCCGATCGACAATATATATAGATAGATTATTAGATGAAGTAACGTTATTTATTAAATATGTCATGATTCATGCACATATAATTAATTACCTGAAATCAAATGTGATCTGAAGTTATCTAATTTATTCATTTAATTATTGCAAAATCGATCCTGTCTAGATACCAAGGCTGGCCTATGAACTTGTAGGTGACCTTATCTTCAAAACAAAATGAAAAAAACAATAGTATTTCATTTTTCTTTAGTCAAATAGAAATTTCATTGTTTAAATAATGTCAATGCATGAACTCTGACGGATTGCTCAATTGATCAGATTTTGAATTTGCTCTCCAATGGTCACCAATTCGAGTTCCCTCATGGCCACTGAAGTGAGTACCCGATTGTAAACTTTAGGGCCCCGTGAGATTAGTCGAGGTACCCGCAAGTAGACCCGGACATCCACAATTAAAAAAAAAAAAATAATAATAATAATAATAATAATAATAATAATGTCAATACATGGAAATTAAAACTTATACATAGTGTCGTAACATTAAAATCTTTTTAATAGAGATAATTTACCTATCAAAAAAAAAAAAAGA
>CAIGRR010459295.1:0-12495 GCA_903798365.1 Fraxinus sp. 1973-6204 | reverse complement strand
TGTGTGGAAATTTTGTAATACAATTTCTCCTCTAATCTTAACATTCAAGACGTTAGTATTACCTTCAATAGAACACAAATTGTATATTGCACGGAGCAAAAACTAGTATATGTAAAAGAAAGTGAGATTAGGCCATCGCACATTGGCATTTGTACAACAAACACTTAAAAAAGTAGGGTGTAAATTAATGGTGGAGCAATATCCGTTAATGGCTTTCACTGTTTGGACTTGCAAGCCATTGATTCTTTTTATTTGGTAGAATTCAAGCCACCTGTTTTTTCTTTGGACTTGCATTACACGCGCAATTTCGACATGTAGTGTTATCGATGGTGTACGTGGCCTATCACCGATTTTGCGGTGTACCAAAATTTATTCTCCAAGACGAATAGGGTCGGTGTAGGGCCCATTTGTCATGATTTTAGTTTTTGGAAAAAAAAAAATAATCTTAATTTTTTGTTTAAAAGCTAATTTTTAAAAGAGTTCCTTATTTCGAAAGTGCTTTTAGGAACAAACTTTCTCTAAAATCTCTTTTAACCGGAAAAACAATTTTATAAAATTAGTCAAACGAATTCAAAAACAACTTTTAAGTCTCAAAATCTCATATTGGCTTTTTAAAAGTCACGTGATGAGGTTAGTGTGGAGGAATGGACACTTGCATATTTGGATCGTTTGGATGGTTGACGTTCGAAGAAAATGACGTAACTTTTGCATATAGTGTCCGTTTTTGTTGAGGAATTTTGGTCGTTTGAATTCGTTTGCTAAGTCAAAACGGTAATTAATGTTTCTTAGTTCATTATTTATTTATTTTACTTTGTATCACAACTCATTAAGGGACTGTTGGCCCAGTAAATTATCTGTTCTTTTAGTATTTAAGATTCTAAAACGTCTTGTAGGATCTTTGGTGATTCATGTAATAAGAAAAACGTTTATTTTTTTAAAGTGCAATCCGTTTGTTAGTGTGTTTGTAGATTCGATCTACATCCCCACGCCAAACTGGAACATAGATTTGCGCCGCCGTTGTGCACAATGAAAAATTACGATAGACAATAAACAATTATTTATCTCATTTGAGGTAGGGTAATTGACACGAGGTGGAGCACTTACAATTTTGGTAAATGATTTTTCCGAATAAAAGTGGAAGTCTTAATCGAATAATGATCGATGATAAAAGGTTGGAGCACTTTCATTTTGACCAATGAGGTTGGCCCAAGTTTAAATACTTGTATATTTCCCACTCAATTCTAGAAAGTAATGCTATTTGATATTCTTCGTTGAATTATGTAATATTATGATGATTATCATATCGTCTAATAAAGTTGAGATGATTTTTGTTTTCACGTGACAATGTGATGATGTCTTCGTTGCTACATAGAGGGAAATTGTCGCACCGAATTTTTTAATTGCACTTAAAGTTCTCAATCTTTGCTCAATGTTGTATTTATGGTTCATAAATTTCTTTCGTCAAATTATTATTTCAATTTTTTATTAATTAGTACGTCTCGTCGTTGATGATTATTTATATTAAAATATTCTTTTATTGTGCTTTAAAATGAGGAAAAAGTATTTTGTCACACTTTTTATTTATTTTTATCTAAAATATGATGTGCAAATAAGTAGTTTTACGTCCTCTCAATGAATTTTTTGGACGGAAATTGTTATCAAAGACCTGAATTAGCTACTTAATGAAATGTTGAGAACATAAATGCGATAAAAAAGTTGAGAACATAAGTGCAATAAGAAAAAAAAAAAATATTTGGGACAAGAAAAAAGTGAAACTCATTTTATATAATTGGGACGGAGAGAGTAATCCATTTTTATGTTTTAAGAAAGTTTTAGTCGGGCATTCATAATTTCAATAAAAATAAAGTAGGAAAATGAAGGTCAATTGAGTATTTGAATGAGCAAATAACCAAATGAATTAAGAAAAAACAATCGTTACATCGTCATTGCAATAACTCAAGTCTCGCCCGCCCTTCTCATACGAGAACAATTCATAAAAGAAATGATAAGGAACAAAAATTTGTTCAAATTCAGGATTAGTTCTCTTCATTCGTAGGTCTACACTAAGAAATTGAACATCTGGCACCACAGAGTCTTCTCGTTATGTGGAATCTCTCCTATTATATCGGGAAATGCCATTTATACACTCTAAAATGTACTTCATGCTTGACATTGCCTTTGTTTTAAAAAAATTGTTGGGAGGAAAAACCGTTTGTTTGTTTTTCTTTTTTTAAATTGTCAAATGACAGTTTGGCACTTGCCAAACTATCAAACTCGGTTATATTACCATTTTTGATAAAAGTCCAGACGTACGTTGCTCATTGAACATTGCATTTAATGGTCACCCTACTTTCTGCCCATCGTTTTCGGATAATATATGTAAATAAAAAAACCAGCATTATATATATATATCATGTATATGATCTATTCAGGAACAATAAATCGATTTATGTGTGTATAAGCTAAGCAGAAGTGGAGATATGCAGAGGAAGAACAGCAACAGCAGGAGTCGGAAAGAGAGCAAAGTGAGACGGTTGATTAAAGCCCTGATTAGGGTTCTGTCGAAAGCGAGGGATTTGTACGTCCAAAGCCTTTCAAGTTGCGCCGGAGAAGTTCATTCATCAGTGGGGTGGCCTGCAGCACTACAATTCTCAAATATACCAGAAAGCTTCAGTATCAACTCATCATCCTCAAACAATGATGAAGTACTCTATGCCACGAATATTAGGAGCCTCCGCCTCGCCGGCAATATCAAAGGGGATGACTCTCTCAGAAGGAGACACCAGTCGGAACCATATGTAGTGGGTCGGAGTCAGATTGTTACCATTGGAAGGATTGATGAAGACAAGCCCTGTGAATTCGGAGAACATAACTCTGTGAAGACTGACTTTTATCCGAAATTGAGAAGCTATTCAGTTTCAAGAAGTCCGATTTTGAGAACATCAACATGAAATGCTCGCTAGGAAAACTTATAATGAGATTGTAATGGAAATAAATAACGAGTCTCATGAAATGTATGAATAATTAAAATTAGGCTTTGTTTGGTACATATATGCCCCCGTTTGGTGCACATTATTTCGAAAAGAATGCATTTTTTTGGTTTATGTGATGGGGAATATGTGGTTGAAAAAGAAGGAAATGTTATTGATGTGATGGTAAATATTATTTTATTGGAGAATGTGTGGTTGAAAATGAGTAGAAGAATGAGAAAGAAAAAAAAAATGTGGCCCAAACAAGGGCTAAAATTAGATTTTAATCTAAGTCAAAGTCAAACAATCAATATTAACCACATATTTCATAGGTCCTACAGCTTTTTAACCACACAGTTCAAAAATTTCTATCACAATCTACACCAAACACCCTCTTAATATGTGATTTTGACCTCGTAGGTTCATTATAACGAAACCCAAACAAGTTAATCAAGCTGCTTTTCCCTTTTCTCAATTTTTGTAGTATGCCCCTATGAAATATAATTTAATTTTGTTGAAATCATGTTTTTATAATTAACCATTTTTCCATTTGTGTGTGTCATCCTTGTGCAGGAAACTGTTCCAATTTTGTCGAATGTCCCTCATATTTGGCTAATTAAACTTATTTGTTGAACTAAACAAAAATTTCGACCACACACATTGAAGTTGATCAAGTTGCATT
Source organism: Fraxinus sp. 1973-6204 (assembly GCA_903798365.1). Lineage (NCBI taxonomy): Eukaryota > Viridiplantae > Streptophyta > Magnoliopsida > Lamiales > Oleaceae > Fraxinus > Fraxinus sp. 1973-6204. The sequence continues at coordinate 8,844 of CAIGRR010459295.1, read as the reverse complement.
CTTAAAAGTTTCAAGGTATTTAACAGTTATAAATTAATGTATTCATTATTAAAACATGAACAATAGAAAACTAGATTGTTATCAAAGCCCACATCCTCAATATTAATAGTAAAAGTAGAAAGCTAGAAATAAAAGCAAAAGTAAAGAAATTTAGACCTTTTCTTACTGTTTTTTAATTTAAGAGCTTGTTTGGGAGAGCTCAAAATTCAATTACAATTGAAAATATAATCGTTATTGGGTCTCACTCGTCTAATAAAAGTCAACAATAACGACTAATTTTTCAATTTTAATCTCTACCAAACACACTCTAAATTTACGTTGTTTTTCAGTATTATATTGGTCGTGCTAACAAAATAATTTAAATTAGACAATATTCATTGCTACGCATGCAAGTGTGCGTACTATTAATTGGCAATACTATGTCAAAAGAATCTACGAAATACTTGTTACTATTGACCCTAGGATAAGACCCACTACAAGGATAAATTTAATTATATACTAATGCGTGTTAACACATGATTAGTATACATTTCTTTACTGGAAAACTTGTCATTTTAATGTAGGTATGTGGCATATCTAATTTTCCTTCTTGCTAATTATTTATTTAAGCACCAAGAACATTGTATGAAAAAATCGTTTAATGTATTGATGATCAACGCTCTTTAGTAGCTAAAAAATAGATTTTTATTTTTAATAGATTTTGATAAACGTTGATGAAATAATGTGATCGAAAAATTGATGCTATATAACCACTTTATGTGACAACACATAATTGATCCAATTCCTGTTGAGACACATTCCGCGATTTACCTCCTCCACGATACTCTAGTGGCGAGGCGGTGGGAGATCCTTAAGGTTGGGGTTCAACCTTTGTAATTGATCGAATTAAATTAGTTTCATAACACCGCATTTAATAAGACTAATAAATACCACATTTATGCCATAAAGAGTGGTGTTGAAGAATCAGTAGTGGTATATATAGCATTTTTCTAAAATTAATTGTTAATTTTAACTTAATTTTTTATCAAGTTAAACAAAGGCATATAAAGTTAGGTAAATTGCATTCGTAATCCCAAACCTTTCAAGATTGGAATAACAACGTCGAAACCTTTAAATTAATCTATAATGTGATATTCCTTGGATAGTTTTGTCCAAAAAACCCATGAGTTGACCCCCAAAAAATCACTTATTTATATATATGAAAAAATTGATTAATCTTCTCCACTTGTCGTCGTCGTCGCCACCAACCTTCTATCACTCCATCCCTGTCAACCATCGTTGGCTCTAGACCTGACCACCCCCACTCTCAAGCCAGTTATCAACTATTTCACGTTCAAGTTCGCAGAAAACTTTCACCATAGTATCCAAGTTATGCTCGCTTTCTACATTATTACTAACAAAATCGAGCTCTTTTGAACACAATTCGTCAATTTAACCAATCGGTGACTGTCCAATTGATATTTCTAGCTTTGACAGACATTGGTGCACAACTTTCTTGACTTCACGCTCACAACATGACCGTTTCATTTTCCTCCAACTTCCTTTTGTTAGAGAGAATCTCATTTACGAATTTGGTAGAATAACAGGTCTATTTAGGTATATCTCTTATGGAGGCAAACCACTTTTAGTCATATTGTAATGTCCATAGACTTTCTACATTTTGTATGTTTCTTAGGGGCTATTCACATGGATCCGTTAGCTTACGTAAGGTCCATTAGGTTGCTTCTCAACATGAAATTAAGTTGTCGCCCCCAACGATCCTCCCTCTTAAGAGAAACGTAAGTGGAATGTCCGTACCAATTGAGTTAAATTCAATGATTGTATTTTTAATTTCTTCTATTGAAATTATCGACTATTAATATTTGATCTAAACGAATAACTTGTTGGATGAATATGGTGTATGGAGTGACAAACAAATGCCCGTAGAATCTTTATCAAATTTCTGTTAAAATTTCTGCAGAGTAACGGCAATGAAACTTCAAATGAATAACGCCACATGGATGCAAAGTCGAGGTCGAATTTGCTCCACAACGGTGTCTACGATTTATGACAATCAACTCTCAAGATACAACGACTTCTTCTTGTGTGAGTAGCACTTCAACACACAAGAATAACAAATTAGAATTTGGTTTATGTACTCCTTAATGAAAAAATGAAGAAAACCAGGATTTTATGCAATATATATGCAAAATTTGGTTGAGAGAGAGAGANACGACTTCTTCTTGTGTGAGTAGCACTTCAACACACAAGAATAACAAATTAGAATTTGGTTTATGTACTCCTTAATGAAAAAATGAAGAAAACCAGGATTTTATGCAATATATATGCAAAATTTGGTTGAGAGAGAGAGAGAGAGAGAGAGAGAGAGAGAGAGAGAGAGAGAGAGAGAGAGAGAGAGAGAGAGAGAGAGAGGAGAGAATGTTATGTTAAGATTGCATATCATTGGTGTGAAGAAAAGACGTTCCAAGGGTCCTATTTATAGAGTATGAGGGATTGTTGACGAAGTGTTGTGAGCCAAACCTCACAACCTTACGAACATAAGCAATTCTTGATGTCGTTGGCCTGTCGCTCGGCCGACAGGGGAGCGATAGGCGAGCAACAAAGATAGTCATATTGCAGCTTGTGTATCCTCTTTTCTATCTAACTTGCAATTTCTCATTCATCCGAAATTAGTTTTGAGATTTCAATTATACTACGACGAGTAGAACAAGTTAGTCTATTTACATTTTTAATTTGACCATAAGATCAAATCCGAATATTTGCTCAAAGTTGATACCAAGTTACTTATTCAAAATTATACTTAACCAAAGTTTTGAGTTCTTTAAACCAATTCCAACAATCCCGACATGAATGAAAATTCCTTGATATGCACAATATAATGCAAATGAGATGCAGACTCTAACAAAGGAGTACACGTGACAAGTTATAGCTTCAAGATAGGTGGTTTATGGCTTTGAACCTTATTTAGTTGAATACAATCGAATTTACTAAGCTAATTGGTGAACTTGATGGTTTGAACCATTCAGTCGTTCGTGTAAATTAAAACAACTGTACTAACACCATAACTTATCTAACCACTTCGGTTCTCATGATTGTGTTCATTTTGGCCCTAAATAACTCTTGGTTTCATAAGTACTTTAAGAGAATTAAGCCCCAAATTCTCGTAGAAGCGGCCACACTTTACACTAATATAGGTGATCTACATCTTTTATCTTTTTACAAGATATAAAAATCATTAAAAGTACACACTTATCCTTGAATACTTTCTATTCCAGCACTTTTTATAGAAATAAGAGTAAGTGCTTTACACTGAATCTTTCATAACTTAGTTGTCCCATGGAACTATGATCTTGGGATCTTCAATCTACAAGGCTGGGTTTTTGCTATGTTGATTATATTCGATAAGCTTGAGGCCCATTCCCCTAAAAAGATGGTATACTTGATTTCTCGTTAATCATTTCATCAAAGGATCTGCTATGTTTTCTTTTGATTTCACATAATTAATCGAGTTTATACCATTTGATATCAATTGTTTAATGATATTATTGATAGGAATGTAAAATGCATATTTTCCCTCTTTAATTTATGTGCTCGTATGATTAATTAGTGCCAAAATGTTCTCATTAAGTTCATATTTTGATTTAGGTGACAATTTTATGGAATGGCGTAATTTGGAAGAAATAAGCAAACAAGGGTCCAAAGGAAAGAAAACGAAGTTTGGGGATTGAACTGCAAATACTCAAGAGTTATGTGAAACCTCATGATGAAGATTTGAGAGTGTTAGAGGTCAATCTGATGAAAAAAGAAGTCAAAGGGATGAAATATAATCAAAGTATGATCACACATCAATTTCCAATAGAAAAAGTTATGCACCGATTTTCTGCCTCATATTGAGACCCATTTTTGACATGGCAAGCGATCGAACTGGAAGATGATATCTGAAGTAAAGTTGTAGCCCTTTGAGTAACTTTCCAACGTATCTTGAATCACTGTAATTGGACATCGAGAGTGAAAGATATGACCAAAATACTGAAAGTTGTCCGACGGAAGAAACATATAACTATGCAGTCGTATAGCTTTAATTCCATGCGGTCTCAAATGTGGTTTCAGCGAATTTTAGAGTCCATTTTCAATGTACTATGCGACCGCATGACTTACTACCATGCGACCGCGTAGTTCATTCTTAACACGAAAATTCTGGTTTTCGAATTTAAGTCTTGATGTATACCTTTGTTGATATTTAACGTGATTTGCAATCCTAGAACGTACAGAACGCCTCCCATCTTCATTCCTCATTATTTTGCTTTTAGAATTATGAATTGTAACTAAACTTTTACATTTGTTCAAGGGAAATTGAAACCTCGGAACCATATATTGTGAGATCTAAATAGTTTTTCTTATTGTTTAATTCTTATTTTGCGTATTGAATGTCCTGCTGTATTTATTTCATGAATTGCTGCGTTTAATTACTAGGAGACCTATTAGTTTGTTATTTGTTACAATCTACCGTTAAGTTGAATATCAAATACGTAATTGTTTGATCCCTTTAACTTGTGAAGCAACTAGGATTTAATTATTTGCTTTTGCCTACATACATGTTATTCTTGGTAAGTACAAACTTATTCGATACAAAGACTAGTTTGAAGTTGTTCTTGCTTAATAAAGAACCGACACTAGGTTCTTGCGAATATCTGGTACGTGAAGAATATTGTTGAGGATAAGTTCATTCCCCGATGTCATCTTCAATATCACTGTGCCTTGTCCTTCAACCTTTGAAGTTGAGGAGTTCCCCATGNAAGAATATTGTTGAGGATAAGTTCATTCCCCGATGTCATCTTCAATATCACTTTGCCTTGTCCTTCCACTTTTGAACTTGAATAATTTTTCATGAATAGTTTCTCTCCTATGGTTGAAATATAGGAAGTGAACATTCCTTTATCGGCACATATGAACATTCTTTTATTGGCACATATGTGACGGGTAGCACGTATCAACCCACCATTCCATGGGATTTCCAACGTTGTTGCACTCTGAAACGGCCGACAAATTCATATCAGACATACCATTTGATATGACATCAGATTTGGTGACATTCGCTTGGGCTTGCTTCATTAGTTTGTGACAATCGACGGAGGGATGTCTAGGCTTTCCAAAGTTGTAGCAATTACCCTTGAACTTCTTTGCATTCTTCTTCGAAGGTTCAACATAATGCTTCCTCTTCTTGCTTTTATTGTTGAATTCCACCACATTAGCTTTTGGTTGTGGTATTTGATTCCCAACACGTTTGTCCGAACTTCGGTTGTCTTCTTTAATCCTCAATCGGATTACAAGTTTTTCAATGTTCATCTCTTTGCGTTTGTGTTTGAAATAGTTCTTAAAATCCCTCCACGTGTGTGGAAGTTTCTCGATGATTGCAGCCACTTGAAATGATTCACTTAGAGACATATTCTCAGCGTGAATATCATGATGAATAATATGTAATTCTTGCACTTGACTGATGACTGTCTTTGAATCTACGATTTTGTAGTCTAAGAACTTTCCTAAGATGAACTTTTTCATTCCAACATCTTCAGTCTTGTATTTCTTTTCCAATGATTCTCATAGTTCCTTTGCAGATTTCTTGGAACTGTATACGTTATATAACGAGTTGTGCAAGCCATTCAGAATATAATTCTTGCACAAGAAATCTAAATGTTTCCAAGTATCCAAAGCAATTAGTGATGCTCTATTGTTTTCTCCTTCTTGTATGGTAGGAGTGTCTTCATTTAAGAACTATGCCAAGTTGAAGGTCGTGAGATAAAACAACATTTTCTGTTGTCATCTCTTGAAATCAGCCCCAATGAATTTCTCTGGTTTCTCTCTATGTGGAACGGAGTTTAGAGGGGTAGTAACAACCGGAGGGATTGTACTGGTATGAATAATTCTTTCCGAAGTTCCCATATTCGAATTCTCGTTCGAAGTAGAGTCGGTATTAAAACCCAAATTCATTTCTGTTTACACAAAACAGAAGATCAACAAAATTAAAAGAAGAGTAGAAGAAGTTAAACCAAATAATAGTCTAACCGAAGAAAAAAGGTCACTCCAACAACCACAAAAATTCGACTTAAGATTGTTGGATGGATATGGTGTATAAAGGCCCATAGAATCTTTATCAAATTTATGTTGGAATTTCGGCAGAGTAACGGCAATGAAACTTCAAATGAATAACGTCAAAAGGTGGTAAAGTCGAGGCAAGTGTTGAACACTTTGTCCTTAAGTCGAATTTTCCCCGCAACGGTGCCTACACTTTATGGCAATCAACTTCCAAGATACAATGATTTTTTCTTGTTTGAGTAGCACTTCAACACACAAGAACAACGAATTAGAATTTGGTTTATGTACTCTATAATGCAAAAATGAAGAAAACCAGAATTGTATGCAATATATATGCAAAATTTGGTTGATAGAGAGAAGAGAATGTTATGTTAAGATTGCATATCATTGGTGTGAAGAAAAGGATGTCCCAATGGTCCTATTTGTAGAGTATGAGGGGTTGTTGACGAAGTGTTGTGAGCCAAACCTCGCAACCTTACAAACATAAGCAACTCTTGCTGTTGCTAGCCTTTCGCCGGCTTCTCGCTCGAGCGACAATGACACCTTTTAATCAGAGCTTCTCTTGCTACCACGTCGCAGGCGAGCAACAAAGATAGTCATATTTCAATCCGTGTATCATCTTTTCTATCTAAATTTGAACCAAAATTCTTCATTCATCCGAACTTGGTTTTGAGATTTCAAGTATACTATGACGATCTACTCGACGAGTAGAACAAGTTTGTCTATTTACATTATAATTTGACCATCGGTTTAAGTTCGAATATTTGTTCAAAGTTGACATTGTATCACTTGTTCAAAATTATACTTAAACCAAAATTTTGATTTCTTTAAACTGATTCCAACATAACTCACATTTCAACTCGTTACCATTTACAAATTAATTAAAAATTATCAAAAAATTAATTGAGTCATGAAGCACAATAATAATTATAATAATGATAATGATACACGACAATAAATAAAAACCATATCTTTAATAATCGAAATCAAGGTTTCAATATAAAGCTATCGTTCATCCGACTATGATGTTAGCTAAAAAAAAAAAAAATCATAATTAAACAGAAATAAGAAGTTAAGCACAATAGTCACTGAACTTTACTGAAAGTTTCCACCAGGTCACTGAATTTTAAAAACTGCGTTGTTAGTCACTGAACTTTCAAAACTGCAACCTCATGTATCACTGAACTTTAAAAATCACCCCATTAGTCACTGAACTTTACAAAAGATTTCTACGGAGTCACTGGACTTTGCAAAAAGTTCAAAGAAGACTATTGAGGTAATTAACCCGCACTTCATGAGTTCAAAGAAAACTAAAAAGAAAATTCAAAATTCAACTTGCACTAAGCTTCAATTTCTTCCCCTATGCAATCTTCAAAATCCATCTATGTTTGTGCATTCAAAAATCTCATTTTGTCCTAAGAAAATTGTGTGCTGGAGTTTTTCTAATTTACTTGTATTTATAGGAATCCAATCCCATTGAAATTCACGTAAAAAATTATAAAAATTTCCTTCCTTTAGATCGTATGCAGTTCTATTTGAACAGCACACTATCACCATAGTGGGTCGCCTTCCCAAAAAGTGGACTGGAGGCCGCGAGAAACATGAACTTTGTTGCTGTAATTCGGGACCTGGGCGGGCTCCGGCAAAAGTAGGTTTTAGAAAATTCGCAGCATCAGTCCCTGACCTTCTTTACTTCTTTTGGTTTAGTCCTTGAACTTTCTTTCTCCAGCTCCAAATTGAGTCCAATACTTCTGAATTTCTCCAACTGCGCTCCATTTGACTGAAACACTCCCTCCTTAGTCAATCCTAAAAACAAGAGAAGTAAACACCAATTAAACCGAACAATGGATATTTGTCACAAGATTGTAAGGCTTAAAGGCCCGAAATAAGTGTAGAAGACTTGAATATTGAAAGCACGTGGAATTAAAGAATGCTCGTAGATCACAAACGGATGGTGATTGTGGGCCCAAACAATTAAAGTATTAGATTTACAATTAATCACGTGATAAACATAATCTGATTTGACCTTACGTGATTATGCCCTTATTTGGTAGGGATTAAAATAAGATTTTTAATAGGATTTTAATAAAAGTTAATAAAAATGTATTGTTGAAAAGTTGTGTAACCAATGAAATATATGGTTAAAATCGATTGTTGACTTTGATTTAGATTAAAATTTGAATCTTAATTATTACCAAACATGGGCTAATTATAACGTTTTTAAAGCGTACTAAGCTCTTGTCTGGGGCACATTTTGTATCAAATTTTTAGCTAAATTCATGTCGTTATACAATGTGTGCCAATGATGTCAGCTATTATTTTTAATTGAATTAGATAAAATTACCAATACGCCCCTTTACATAAAATTCATTCTTCTTTACAAAATGGCAATTCCTATAATTTGCTTCATGTGCAGTCAGTAATTACTTTACAGCTGGATGCCACCATCCTTTTTAAATGGTCAAAAGATGGATTTAGGATGGCTGTCGGTCGGGTCGGTTCGGATTTTTTCGGTTTCAAAATTTTCGGGTATTTAATAAATGGAACCGTCGGGTCCAAATATAATTATGGAACCATTCGGGTTCGGTTCCTTACCATAATTAATTTTTTTTAACATTTACAACAACACTACATAAATACAACTAATGACATTTTCATTCGTAAGTTTTACAAATTAACGTAACATAATTTACAAATACATAAATAACAATATGTTCAATAAGATTAATTCAATTAACACAAAAACCAAAA
>CAIGRR010459174.1:0-10467 GCA_903798365.1 Fraxinus sp. 1973-6204 | reverse complement strand
AAAATTAATAATTAAATAGAAACAAGTCACTTTTAATTAACAGTCCAATTTTCATATGTTGAATTACCGCAGTTTATATGAAAACAGTAACACCACACAGAATGATCACGAAGAAACCTCAATTGGATAAAAACTCCAAGTACTTTGCAAGTCAACAATCTACTATAAACGAATTATGAACGTACAGTCTGCCATAAACGACTACTACTGGTACTTTCTGACCTCCTGACTGCAATTCCCACAGACCTTCTGGATTTCGTGCTCTTGCACCAACTCCCGACTTTATGAATTTGTCTGTCTCTTGTTGATCAACAAGAACTCCGCGATCTCCAACCACTGGAACTCTAGTCACCTTCCCTTGATCTTTAGAACTCTGACAGATATTTAGGAGGTAGCAGTTTGGTATTTAGATGAAGTATATGTTTGGTGTGCTGGTATTTATACTGTAGGTTTAAGGTTGAATGTGTCGGATAAAAACCTTAAAAACGCGAATTAAAATTCTCCGGATAACCCTGTCCCCCGAGCGAAGACAAGGCAGCAGGCAAGCGATAATGTTTCTGTTTCTGCCGCTCAAACAAAGTCATGGCAACAGTCTAGCAAAATTACGATGCCGCTTTTCCTTCTTTTCATTCTCAAACCCTAGACCTAATACAACTCAATTTATAATATTTGCAACGTACTCCTTGACTTTTACAATCATACTATTTCTAGTCCTATTTGTTCACAGACTTGCCAATTACATTAAAAACTTAACACATTTAACGCATGTATCATTAAAAGATGTCTAATTTCCGCCTCACAATACCTAGACGTGTGATAAAGATATTTTACATTGTGATGATATTCAAAATGGGATTTAAGAAATTTTTCCTTGAATCGTTAGAGTAGGGACATAGACGAGTTATCAGAATTCTTGTCTAAGGCAACATCAAAATGATGGAAAATTTAAGATCTTTCTTGTGCAGTTGTCTGGTGACTATAATGTCATCCTTTGTGATTATAGGGATCATTCATTCCCTGCCGTCATCACCCATATAAAGCACTGCACAATCCTTTATTCAGCTGCAAGCAGTAGGGCATTAGGTCAAATCACATTTCTTCCATCACGTTTCTTTGATTTCCGACATGGATATGTTATCCTAGTTGAAGTGTCTGTGCAACACAATGTACGAATGAGATAAACATGATCTGGATATGAACTATGGAAAAATGCCTGTAATAGGGTGGCTAAGGAAGTGCTATGGTGGGTGCTATATAGAAAAGGAATTTCTAGTAGATATAACAATATTATTAAGAACATGTAATANTGAAGTGTCTGTGCAACACAATGTACGAATGAGATAAACATGATCTGGATATGAACTATGGAAAAATGCCTGTAATAGGGTGGCTAAGGAAGTGCTATGGTGGGTGCTATATAGAAAAGGAATTTCTAGTAGATATAACAATATTATTAAGAACATGTAATACGGATCAATAATGAGAGCAAGATTTACTGGTAGTTATAGAGATTATTTACCTATTACTATAGGTTTGCACAAAAGTCCTAATTTAAGTAGTTATGAAGATAATAATTGAGTTATTATAGAGGATTTTGTTGAGTGTTTTTTTTCTAAAAGTAAACGTTATAGGTATCTAAGAGTGTGTTTGATTGGTATGAAAAATATCTCCTAGAAAAGAAAATGTTTTCCTTATTTTGAGAAAACAAAAACCTACTTCCCCCCGAAGAAAGTGTTTTCCTTAAAAACAAGGAAAATTAGGTATATTTTCGAAAGTTGGAAAATATTTTCAATGAAAAAAATAGCAATCAAACACTCCAAAGTAGGAATTTGGATAGAAAATTGACATTTTACATGAAAAATAAATACAATCAAACACACCATAAGTTCAATTATTAACAAGAAAACAAGAATTGAAGAGGATATTATAGATAAAATTAGAGCGGGTTGATAATATAGAGAAGTACAATAGGAAATTTGTGTGATAGTAAGATCCTTATATGGGTAAAAGGATAATTCTACAAAACAGTATTAAACCTTCTATGCATTGTTGGGCTGTTGAAGGACAAAATATCAGTTGCAAATGAGATATGTTGTAGAAGGGAGAATGCTAAGATGGATAGGTGATTATTGGTGTAGAACACAATCAAATAGGAACGAGATTAAGAAAGAGAGTAGAAAGGGAAGAAGAGGGAGAGTAGAGAAAATTTAGAGGGAGACAATATCAATTTATTCAATATCATAATCTATGCCCCTGTTTGAGCCAAATTATTGTAGAATGAGAATGAGAAATATAGCCGTTATTGGGGCCCACACAAGAGATGGAAAATTTGAATTTAAATGTTGATATGATGGATAATGGTCATATTTTTCATTTTAATGAGATAATAATGTAGATCAAACGGGGCCTATATATTACAATGCATAATCCACCTTTATATATGATCTAAACTAGTATAATTTAAGTAGAAAAATAATAGAATATCTATTAAATAAAACCTTAATTATATTTTCTAAAATAAGCGTCCAATTTGAAAAGTAAAAACCTAATAAAATACTATAGAATTTATTAAGCTCATGTTTGATACACATTAAAATTTTCATTTTCATTCTTCTACTCATTTTCAACCGCACATTCTCTATCAATCTACTATTCCAAAATACATTCTTTCAAAATAATGTGGTTCAAATTCACCCTAAATAAAACTCTAATTATATTTCCTAAAATAAGTATTTAATTTGAAAATTAAATTAAATAATATGTCAACCATGAGAGGTAGGGATGTATGAAGATTAGTTAAGGGAATGTATGACTTCACTGGTTGGAACATGCTTTGTGTAGATCTAAAGAGATTATCATTTATAAGAGTGATGCAATGTTCGTAGAACATGTTATGAAGTAAGGACCTGTTTGAGTCGGATTAAAATTTGATTTTAATCTGAGTCAAAGTCAAACAATCAATATCAACCACATCTTTCATGATCCCACATCTTTTCAATCACACATTTCAAAAACTTCTATCATCTTCCACTTAAAATCTGATTTTAAGCTACATCAAAAACCCTCTAAATGAATAATCCGTATTACCGAGAGTAATTAATCACACAGAATAAGAAAAAGAAAACAAAAATAACATACAATATAACATGCTTCACTCTTGACGTGAGAGCTACTGCATCAAATGCCGCTGTTAAAATTGCACTATATTAAAAAAGAGAATTACGATATGTTTTGGATTTACGTCTCTTTCTGTTTTCTCTCTACTATGATATGCAGAATGGAGGCTCTCCTTGCTATCCTTTATATAGGAGGAAAATATTAGGGCTTACACGTGCGAATTCCTGAAAGAACTTCTATTGCACTTAAAAAAATTTGTCGCGGCGGAGAGAAAAAAGTGTATAGTGTATTAGGCTTCACACATTTAATAAACATATCAGAAGAGGGATAGATAGACCCAAACTAACATTTCTATTGTAGTTGATAAGGTGACTCACATGGATCTTCCAATGGATTTATTGATAATATGAATTCTGAAAGTGCAATGGGAAGGAATGACGTATCCGACCTCTAATTTCTACAAAACAAGGTTTAGTTTGTCGTATAATGGTGTTGCTCTTGGCAGCACAAGTATGGCAGGTCTAATAATTGTTCTATTGTGTTTGCATTTTAGGTCGGTGCATATATTTCAATTTTGGTCGAATTTTCTCCAATCGTGTGCTTTACATCCTTCTCCATTCCTCTTTATTCATAATTAAATCTAATCATATATTAGGACAACATAATTCTGCATTTTGATTTTACTATCAGTCTTACATATCATGACTAAAAGAACATCAATGCGATCCATTTTACTTCTAATAAACCTAAAACCCTTGAATCCGAAGTGCTTGTACAAAGTTTTAACTTAGATTTAGCCCATTCTTTCTCTCATCAATGAATATCATACAGCAGAGAGCTCATCTTAGGTGTCTTATTAGCCTATCCCTGGCTAAACTGGAAGATGAAAACTTGGAGCAACCTTTTCTGCTAGCAGACTGGAATAGAAAGTACCCTACTACTACAACCTTGTGGGACTTCTCCTTTATACCTAATAATATTGATATATATAGTAAAAATATTCTTTTCAATTTCGCACCCATTGTCATATCATGTAATTTTCCTGAAGCAGTGAGAACCATATGCAAGTCTTGCTTATATTCGCAATACTTGAAGTAGGTAAATGTGTTGCACTGTAGATTTCGTTTGGATACCTTTCAATTACATCTTGATATGTGTTTGATCACCCTCTCCCATAATTTATTAGAGGACAATATCTTTATAGTTCGTATAATCCTGAATATCCCATTTAGTATCATTTCTAGGAACTATTGTAATCTCCTCCATTCATGGGTCATCTTTGATCCTTTTAAGATCTTGCTGAAAATTTTCATTAACCACAAAATACCTACTGCTCCCCACTCTAGCCACTTCCATATTTTGATAAAGATTTCATCCAGTTCAATTGCTTTTCTCTTAGCATCCCTGATTTCCGAAATCTGTAATCATCTGGTAAAGTTAACAACACTAGAAGGAAAATTTGAAAGACTGTAATTCGAAATTTAAGTATGTGAAACCTGTCGGTTAACAACTCCTTAAATTATCTTCCTTTTAACTCGTTCTACATTTGATTTGCTCCTACCCTTGTAAGACCCTTGAGAGAGCTATCAAGAAGAATAGACTGTCTGATGCTTTTAGTTGGACCAGTGCTTGGTCATCCCCAGTAATGACTTGTAAGGACTTTTAAGAGAAAATCATGCATGACCAAGCTTTGCTGGTTAGTGGAACTGCCTATTCGAGCAAACGTTGTCAACACTTTGTGGTCACATCTTAAATGAACTCTTGGTACACTTCATAAACATTTGTGGTACCTGCTGACCTGACATTATACATTAACTTTTCCTTTTCCACTGTTACTGTTGCTGGTTGGAACCTTGTTGTGAATATTTTTATATTACATATATTTGCATTACAGTTACATGAAAGATATTATTTTGCTTCAGATCTGCAATTCCTTGATTTAAAATGAGTGCATGGAATTGAGTATTTATTTCGTAATGGGATTATTTGAAAATGAGTAATTAATACGGATGATCTGAATTGTAGAATATATTATTTTGAGCCTTTTTTCTTTTACGGTGGCCTTTCTAAGCACGTAATGGGTTTTTGAATGACAGATGGCAAATATGTTCTTCAAGGAAGTGGCCTCTCAATTAGTTGGTTCATTCAATGACCGTTGTAAACTGATATATGGACCTGGGGTCCCAGTTCGTGAAAATACTTTTGAACGGAGATCTTGAAAATTTACATCATCTATGCGACTATGCCTTTATGGCGATGTCTTCAAATCCAGTGCCATATGAGTTCATGAATTTTAAGTAAGCTCAATTACTGAATCAGATTCAATCCTTGCTTTATTATGTTTCTTTTGTCTCACGCCTCTGATCATTCCAGGCGTCTTCATTGTTTGAATTGAAGGCTGAAAGGTGCTGATTCGGCATGCCTGGATTTCCCGCTCCTTTTAAAATACATACATCTCTATTTTCTTTTCTTTTCGTGTCATTTGAAGAATAAGGTTATCTAGCATCATTGGTACTAGAGCACTCATTGAAATGGTCACACTTGATAAGTTCGATTAAATGAATAATGTGACATTGCATTTAAATGAATATATCATTTAAATGAATATATCATTTAATATCATGCTATTGTCACATTGATTGGTGTTAGACATCAGTGATGCCGAATAATATTATTCCATCTGAAATGCACAAACTTTTACCTCGTGTTCGGTCTTGTAAGCCCACTACCAGATGCCAAGTCTAGCTATATTTCTACTTTTTAGCACGCAATGCAATCTTTCTAGGTTCGAAAGAAATCTTAAAAGTTGATATGCACTTCATCAACCAAAAGAAAGAGGATGCGTTCTACAGACAACAAAAGAAAATGAAGAGAAAAAAACCCATCATAATACCATTTTTACTTAATTTTAGTTTAATAAATTATATCTACACTTAAATAATAACATGCAACGATGTACTATAGACTACAGAGCATGTTTGGGTATATTTAAAAACACCTATAATTGTGTTTTTATTGAGGGTGTTTGGTGTGGATTAAAATCAGATTTTTAGTGAATTGTGATAGAAGTTTTTGAAATGTGTGGTTGAAAAGATGTGGAAGTCATGAAAGATGTAGTTGATATTGATTGTTTGACTTTGATTTAGATTAAAATCAGATTTTAATTCGGGCCTGAGTATTATATCTTTATACATGACTTTTAAACATGGTAACAAATAAATAATTAATTTTAAACTTTTAGATAATTATGTATGGTGTAGGTCCTCTTAAAATTTCATTTTTTTTAGGATGAATGGAACAAAATCTAAAATAGCAACAAATTAAAATAAAGAAATTAAAATTAGAAATTCTTGTGCATATGGAGAGTAACATTAATACTTATCAAACGTGCTTAACATTGATGCAACTACTTGGAGGTAAGACTCGAAGGTTTCCTCGTATTTTTTTTTATTCATATTAATGTCAAACTTCTTGTTCTGCCCAAATTTTTAGTAAATTGTGATAAAAATAGATAAATGCAAGATTGAAAAGTTGATAAAAGTTGTGAGTTTCATGAAATATGTGATTATAATTAACTGCTAACTCTAACTTGAATTTTTATCGACTTTTTTTAGTTGATCCGAATAAGGACTTAGTCAAGTAACTAAAAACTCTTACCCAAAATTGTACGACTTTAATATACTTAAAAACAAACTCCTTTGCTTAAACCAAAGCAAAAAAGAAATAAAAATAAATAAATAAATTAAAAGTTAAAAATCATTTGAAAAACATGCATAAATCATAATATAGAAGCTTCTTGGTACGCATGCACCCCTGAGGATTCTTACACGGGACAACCCTAATTATTGCAAGTAATTTGTCAAATCTTGCAGCCGCAGAGCATGTATGTTAAACATGAAAAATGACGTTACCGACCACCAGCACTAATATGAATCCAAAAACTCTACAAAGTGACAGCATTGAAAGGTACAAAATATCGAGTAGAATCAAGAAATACATTGGACAATTCCAGTGTCTCCATTTTGATAAAGGAAAATCAACCAAAAACAATTACGATCTCCACTTTTATGCAAACGTCCAAGAGGATTAAAAATCTCACGTATTATGCATGCAAAGACAAGAATATCCTATTTGCACTTGATTATCTCAACATATCTAATGCAATGTAGTTAATTAAGGTTGAACCCCAACCTTGAGGGCTCCCACCGACCCTGCCCTAGACCATCGTGGAGGAGTAATGCAATGTAGTTAATTAAAAGTATTATTGAGGGATCAATTGAAAAAGTCGGATGGTTCAATCTAAACGTCCAATTAAACCTCTAACGAAATCAAGAAAAGACCAAACATGTTTCAATATCTAGTTCGTCTGAGGATTGCATGAAGGGTGGTTTTGCAGTGTTGCCGGAGCAAGTGCATAAAAATCGGTTGAGAATTATTAATTGAAAATTATTTGAGCAACAAGAAATCAGGCCCCTGTTTGGGGGAGATTAAAATCAGATTTTTAGTAAATTTTGAAATAAATTGATGAAATGTGCGTGGTTGCAAAGTTGTGAGACACATGAATTATGTAGTTAAAATTAATTGTATATTTAAATTTAGATTTTAATTCTTACCAAACATGGGCTAAATATCAGAACAGTGACATCGTCTTTCTCGAGAACAAGGGAATTTACAGATAACGCTTTTGACTGTGAGGAAGTTATATATGGACTTCTTGAATAATTAAAGCAGTAAACAAATTATCTAATTCACTCCCATGTCCATATGCTGCCTTCACCCGCACGCTGCCAAGTCATGCTCCATTGCTCACCATATATAGTATGGTCACGTTTTGAATAAAGATCCCACATCTTTGCTACATTAGGAAAATAAAATTAATGTTTGACTACAAAAGAGAGAGAGAAAATATTAAGAAAATAAGTTTTATGATAGAAGGAAATAATATTTGAATAGGAGAAATAAATTTACCAGAAAGAGTTCCAAGAGTATTTTCTATGAATTCATAGCATTGCACTGAGAAGAATTATGCTTGGCGACGTGAATTCGGATATAGAATTACGTGCATCCAAAATCGTGAGAGTCATCGTACATCGTTTACAGTTTGCTGAACTATGTTAAATTTGTGTTTTCCCTATTTTTGGCTTATTTTTTTAATTTTTAATTTTTAATTTTTACTGCATTTAGTGAATTTTTCCCCAATATGTGGTATATACACTCATGATTCAAACTCTGAGATTGCGCTAAAGATGATGACAAATTTAAAGTTTGAGGTGGATTGTGGTGATGGGCTAGCATCAAGATGAGGTTGTGTTGATGATCAAGTCACACAAGGGTGGCGATCGAGTTACATTAATTGAGTGCATGTGGAGGCAAAACTATGATTAAGTGGCATCAAATGATGCGAAATATGGTCTTTCGATATTGTCAAGGATCGTGAATCGGAGATAAATTCTACGACCGGTGATAAAAGGTTGAAAATCGTAGGGAGAAGAAAGCAAATTGTAAGGTCAGTTATGTTAAGGGATAGAATCCCACGTCGAATAAAGATAAAAACATGGACCAATTTATAAAAGTTTGTGCTACTCCTCTTAACAAGGTTGACCTTTTAAGATGGAACTCCAATTCTTAACATGGTATCAGAGTCTATTAAGCTCCAACAAGCAATTTGACCCGATTAAGATTCAAAAAATTTGAGCACGCGAATTTTAAGATTGGTCTGCTCAAACGAGCCACCCTCTTGAGGGGGCATATTAAGGAATAAAATCCCACATCGAATAAAGATGAAAACATAGACCAATTTATAAAAGTTTCGACTACTCTTCTTAATAAGGTTGATATTTTAATATGGAATCTCAATTCACGAGTCTTTGAATTTAAACATGTGACATGACACAATACACATGATATGTATTAGTTTCAACAAATCTATTATGTTATTTCATTCTTATGTTCGTACTAGAATAAAAATTTCACTGAAGCATCTTATCATACGGACTTGTCTCATATGAATAAAGACGTCCACTCAGCAGGCACCGATTGCATATCATGTTTAATGTTTCATATTTTAGGTCTAAGCGAACATGCAAAGCTGTCGAAGTATAGAGCATTCTAGCACGAGAGTGGTCCTGTTTGTTAAATGCAAGGTCGTGTGAGAATCTAATTATTATTATTTTTTTTAAAAAAATGAAACTATTAATGACACAATCATTTGACGAAATAATCAACAAAATGGATATTATTTTATTGTTAAATACAATTTTTGAAGGAATTTTTACAACTCAAGGACAATAATTGCGTTCATTTTTAATTATATTTTGAACAACTTCATCCTACGAACTATTTATTGGTCATAAATGAGAAATATTTTGGTCGATTTTTGATACAGAAATATCCATGGGAGTTTTTCAGCCCAATGGAGTGATTGTCATGTACATATCGGGCAACCAAAATGCTCGAGTGAACCATCATTGTTAAAAGCTATCACATTATTTTGAAAAAATATATTTTGAAATAGTAGGCTGATAGAGAATGTGTGATTGAAAAAGAAGGAAAAAATATTGATGTGATAAAAAATATTATTTTATTGAAAAATGTGTTGTTGAAAATGAGTAGAAAAATGATAATGAAAATTTTAATGTGGTTCAAACATGGGTGAATTGAATGGACGAGAAAATTGGTAAACCTAATTTGAGCTTTCCACAATACAAACAAAATAAGAGCGAATATCGTTTCAAGTCGTCGAAACATTTCCAATTTCACTTTTGATTTGAAGCAAAATACACCACAACCCACCGTTATATGCAAAATGAGGAAAAATATTACTAATTAATCAAAATGCATCTTGTACTATCCATCTTGTTCTCCATATGTAAGGGTAGATTAAGTCCATGTTTTGTAGAAATTAAAATCAAAATTTTAATCTAAATCAAAGTTAACAATTAATTTTAACTGAATATTTTATGAAACCACAATTTCTCAATCATCTATTTCATCAAATTTTATCGAAATCTACTAAAAATCTGATTTTAGTCCACGCCAAACAATAGTTAATAAATTTAAGGTAAGATTTTTTATGTGTATTAAATTCAGTTTAATGTAAGACTAAACTTGTTTTAGGTGCGCACGCAAAATAGGGTATACACATTTATACTTGGTTAATAATTATTTGTGACATGAAAGGTTTGTGTAATTTTAAATACAAGGGATGTTATGATATTGTCAATCGGAGTGTGTTTTCATATCAGTAAGGAATAATCTTTGTGTACCTAACCATTTACCAGATGATTTATCAAATGGACAAGTGGCTTCCCCCCTATTGGAGGGTTGCCCCGGCAACCCTCCAATAGGGGG
>CAIGRR010459146.1:0-11107 GCA_903798365.1 Fraxinus sp. 1973-6204 | reverse complement strand
TTTACAAAATATTAAAACCTGTAGGAAACAGTGGTAATCTATCGCAAAAGGTTATAATGTTTTCAACATTCATATTTTATGACCTTGTTTCAAAATCATTGTTCTTACTTATGCATGTCCCCATTGGATTACCTTCTTTGCTCTTCCCCTGCTTTTGGCCAACCCTCTGTGATTTACTTCTTGCATTTTTCATTTGGAGGTGTAGTTTGAGGAAGTTGATTATACAATTAACTTGGGTTTGAAGAATCTTGGTCTAAGTTCTTATTTGCACTCTAATAATTTTATGATTCTCTGTGGTAAGAGGACCGTGTTAAACCACATGTTATCATGAACTTAAGTTGTGAAGGCAAATGGTCCCGTTACGTCGTAGGAAAGCTTCTATAGTTTTGTATTCATGCAAAATGCTCTTCATCTTACTAAGTCTGTCGTGTTTTCACAAATATAATATGTCGTGATGAATTTATTGATTTACCTTTTTACTCAGTGTACTGGCCATTGAGGAAGAAGTTTGTTGTTACTAGGGGTTTATTTATTAGGGTTCTATGTACCGTTCACTCTATACTTGAGAAGCATGAAATCAATTGCTTATTTTATGATATCACAAAATAAATGTCATTTTTTTTTTTAAATCAGATTTTTCTCGTTCATTTTCATTTTCATTTTCATGTCATTTTTTCGAAGGCTATTAGTGTATTAATATAGTGACACTAATGTGGTAAGTACTCGTCACGAGCTATTCTATGCAATTTCAAAGATGAGGGAGTTCTAATTTTCTGATCCAACCTTTTTTTTTCCCTGAAAATTGTTAGATAATTTGCTTGCCAACTGAATACCTTTTGTTCTGATGTGGAGCAGATAGGCGATTTCGGAATCTTGGTGAGGTCGGGTTTTAGTGTCTCCAAAGCTCTCTTCTTTAACTTTTTATCTGCACTCGTGGCACTAGCAGGAACTGCGCTGGTTAGTATTGGAAGAAAGATGAGCTTATTACTCTCCTCCCTTACTGTATGTTCCAGGGGTTAAAAACACTAGCAGCATGAACCCAAAATTTCATGTTGGTCGCTAAACCTCATTGTTTTCTTGAAATTATACTTTGTTACAATTGGGTCATTAAACTTATAAACTTGTTACAATTTGGTCATTCTGTTCATGTTAGTTAGTTTGACTAACGGAAAAGTTGATATGGCAGTCTAGTTAGCAAATAACTAAATTTTACCTCAGCTTGTTCATTAGTCAAATTAACGGATGTGAAAGAAATGATCAAATTGTGTAATAAAGTTCAAGTTTAGACACCAGTTTGACAGAAAATGAAGTTTACAATTTAGTGATCACTGGTGTATTTAAACCTATGTTCAAAACTACATAAAATAATATATGCACTGACACTATATAGGCCTTGACAATGGCACAAGATCCGGGTCAATCGTCTTTGATTGAGGTGAGAGTTTATTTTTCGAGTATTCTGTAGTTGGATTCTCTTTACTCTTTTAAGTTTTGCTCAGTAGCGAATGATTATACATTTGTTTGGTATTCTTGCAGGGGTTTACCGCCGGAGGTTTTATCTACATTTCAGTTGCTGGAGTGTTGGCTGAGATGAACAATGGCAGTTCTACTTTGAGAAGTACCGTGGCTCACTTAGTGTCGTTGATACTGGGCATGGCCATTGCCCTTTGTATTTCCCTTGTAGAATGACAGGTAATTGCTGTTCTTCTATATGAAAAACTTTTATTATATTATAATGCCATGAATTTGAACACTCTGTTAAACGTTGTAGTAAATCATCTATTTCATGTTGTTATCCATCAGAATTGTGTCTATATAACATTATCCACCCTAAACCAAATACGTATTTTGTAGACATTACACTAAGCGATTCACTTGAACATAATTGTACATCATAATTTGTGAATGTGTGGTCTGCGGGCGAGTGTTAGGTTGGGGTTGGGGGTGTTTGAATAACGTTCCAAAGAAAGTGACATTACGACGTCTTAAAGCTCATCTCTATTCTTTGATTGTGTAAATCAGCACAGTACACTACTCTCCATCCCTGAGCTTCTAGATGTAATGTATTTTCATGCAAACACATGATCCATGATGAATCAATCAAGAATCTAACTTTTTTAGCATTTGAAACACGGTAATGTTGCACGGTGGAAGAAATTGGTCGAGAGAATGCCTCCCCAATAAAGGGTTTGTCATTTGTTCTTGGTGATGCCTCTTGCGTGTTGCTTGAATTGGAAGCACACTATCCAGTCTCTTTTCGGTGTTGAACACTGCTGAGTTTCTCTGCAATTTCTCAGAAAATTTCTGCTGCAATTTGCCATTACCCTGTACACAAGAGACTTTGTCAGTAAGGACTTGAACCTTCCGCTGAACAATAGCATTCCAGAATAATAGTTGCTCTAAAACGTCAAATCCAACTTGTAAATATTGGGGTATTAGCTTTATGGGACCAGGATGGTAGACTTAGTCGAGGTTAATTATGCTGTACACTTATCTATTCAACCGCGAGTATTAGGTATGCTTGATGGAGAGCTTAAATATTATATTGTCTCCGTCAAGTGACATTGAATGCCCGGCAATCAAATCAAAGAGGATGGTTCTTGGGGAGGTTGAGAATGCAATTAGAGTGGATCGACATCAACTTGTACTCGTTTTCTTTGTTAGAGTGAAACTTTATGGCAGTGAAGTGGACTTAATTCTTAAGTTGAGGATGTGAACATGAAATATGCAGCAACTAGAAACAATACTTGCATTTATAACAGATGAGTCTGCAGGCATCGGGCACTCGACGGGTCTGTCTTCCTCCGGCGGTTCAGAAGGGTGCTGAACCGGCCAGAACTCAAATGAGCTCTCTCCATTTCCATTAAAATCCATGCTACTTTTGTAACTCGTCTCCTCCACCGGTTCAGTTGCACCTTTTTCGTAATCCTGCTAATACGTATATACAAGAGTATCAGATGACCACCTATCTCTATTTGTGTATCTACAGAGAATTGATCTACTAATCAACATTGTATAGAGAGAGTCTTACAAATTCATCTTTGCGACCCATCGGGAAAAAACCTCTTTACCAAAATATTATCAGAGAAAATTGAGAGTAAGAAAAAAAAGAGTTTTTAAGTTTATAGAGAATTTAGAGTGAAAATGTATTATATTGGTGGAGAGAGGATGATGATACGATCTTCAGAACAGTGAAAAGAAAGGAAAAGATTCCCACAATTTACGATCTCCTCTCTCTTCTCTTCCCTTTTTTTTTTTCTCACTTTAATCTTTATTGGGTTCGGCGTGTTCATGAAGACAAACTTTTTCTACTTTTCTCCGTTTTCTTTGAAAATGTACTCACCAATTTTCCACTTTTCATTTTTTCTTGGTTTTGCAGAACAAGGCATGGACGCCGATCGGAGAGAGAAGAAAATGGTCCCGTCTCTTTATTTTATTTTTCTTTATTTACTGGGTCATGTATGTCGAGCTATTTAACCATATTCTTTCGATCGAGTGAATTTCATCCAACGTTGAATCAAATTTCGTGTTGGTCACTAAACTTGTGTTTCATTTCATTTGTTTTCAAGTTGATGTCTTGATGTAGAGTAAACTTTGTCTCAAGTTGATCACTATGTTTATTCTCACTATCTTGTCCGATATAAAAATAATAATGTGACATTTGACAATCAACAAAAAGATTGATACATAAGTTGTTTTTTTTTTTTTTTTAGTTAAACTAAAAAGTGATAAACTACTATAAATCTTAAATCCAACTTACAACTTTGTGATAAGAAAATAGTTGATATTAAAAATGAAGTACAAAATAAAAGAAATAAAAAAGAGTCCCAACGATTGAAGCACCAAATTTGTACTAAATACATAAAAAAAGTAAATTATTTAAATGGTTTTCACCAATACTACGAAGAGAGAAGATAGAGAAAAGAGTGGTTGAGTTGAAAGATTGACACGATTGACTATATCAATCGAAAGAAACGAAAAGCTTGTTGAATTTTCATCGAACATCAAACCACAATTCTAAATCACAAAAAAAGAAACGAAAAAGAAATTAAACAAAAATAAAAATAACTACAACAATTATAATTAATGGGAAAAACATAAAGAAGAAAAAGAGATGAGAGAGAGAGGGTGGAGAAAAAATAAGAGGAGATGAGGCTTTGGAAAAGGGCCTCCGGAGTATTGAAGGACCAAAATAGCATCTTCCTTGCAACTTTAACGAAAAGAAGTCCCCTCCGGAACCCGGACATTGAAGCCGCCGTCATTAAAGCCACGAGCCACGACGAATTTTCAATTGATTTAAAATATTCCGACAGGATTTACAAATGGATTCGTCTCTCCCCTTCTCATCTCAAGCCCCTGGTATGGTCCATTTCGAATCGAATGTACAGGACCAGATATTGGGTGGTGGCATTAAAGGGATTGATGNTTGATTTAAAATATTCCGACAGGATTTACAAATGGATTCGTCTCTCCCCTTCTCATCTCAAGCCCCTGGTATGGTCCATTTCGAATCGAATGTACAGGACCAGATATTGGGTGGTGGCATTAAAGGGATTGATGTTAATGCATGGTGTGATTAATTGTAAGGCCTCTTCTGTTCCCAAGATTGGAAGATTGCCCTTTGATTTGTCAAATTTTAAAGATGGGCATGACAAGCCAGGAAAAATTTGGTCCCATAATGCGTTTGTGAGGGCGTATTATAGGTTTCTTGATCAGAAATCGATTTTTGTTTTCCAGACGTGCAATGGGGAAGGAAGAGGAATTAGGGGGTTAGATGCACACCATGTGTTTGTGATAATGAATGAGTTGGTTTTGTTGCAGAAATTGCAGAGTTTGCTTGATTTGTTGATGCAGATTAAGCCTCTTTCGAAAGCAGCTATGGTTCCTCTTGTATTTGAGGCAATGGATAGGATTATAATCGAGATTTTTGACGTTTATGGGAATATTTGCAGAGGGATTGCCATTGTTTTAATGAATAT
This sequence comes from Fraxinus sp. 1973-6204, assembly GCA_903798365.1. NCBI lineage: Eukaryota > Viridiplantae > Streptophyta > Magnoliopsida > Lamiales > Oleaceae > Fraxinus > Fraxinus sp. 1973-6204. The sequence continues at coordinate 6,128 of CAIGRR010459146.1, read as the reverse complement.
TTATTCTTCTGGTAAGGTTGAAGCAACAATGGCACTCAAAATTGTGCAGAAGGCAATGATTCAAGGTGACCAACTCTCTTCTTACTTTGAGTTTTGCCATGACATTGGTGTGGTGAACTCCTCAGAATTGCCTTGCATTGAACGCGCACCTGACGAGGGAATCCAAGAACTCCAGCAGATAATCAAAGGGTTCCCGGATAAATTTGGGGATGACGAATTGGTACTAAATCGACAGGAGGAGAAAGCCAATGTTGTGATGAATTCGAGGAATGATTTTAAAACTATAATCACAGATAATTGGGAGAAATTCGACGAAGAAAATTCTACAGAAGTACCAAAGAATCCATTTATAGCAGCCTCATTGACTCTACCACCTCCCCAACTACATCATCATCAAAAATTGCCAGATTTGATCAGCTTCTTGTAGCCGATGAAATGGTGAAAATTTGAAAATAATGTGGAGATGGTCTCGCAAGGAAGAGATTAATATTTTATTTTCAGTTCTTGAATTTTGATTTGCAATATGTACTGTTATTCGAAAAATAATTAGGAGTAGATTACATAAATGGATGCTACTCAGTCTCGGCATTATCGCTCTTTTAATCTTTCTTACTCTTTTTGAAGGTTACTGATCATACAATTTCCTATATATGAACACAATTATTGAATTGATATGTCATATCTCCGTACTTAGTAGTACATTATTTCTTTATATACATATTCATGGAATCGAATCTTTTAGTAGACAATGCACGAGTGTAATGGAGAAGACTAATAGGGAAATTCTATCAAACAGCAAAAATGTGGTGATGAGTACGTTGCTCGTATTTTGAATATGTAACATGTTAAGTAGTAGCCTAATATCAGGAAAATTATGTGTATATGTCCGGTCAAATCATGACAAGACATCATCTTGGATTATTGATTTAGGTGCGAACACGTGAGTGTCACTTTCCAATTTGAAACATAGAAGTCAAGTCATTGAAATTGAAATTGAATGACCAATATGAAACAAAATTTAAAGTTGGGTGCCCTCTAGTGAAATTTCCCCACTTTGTAAATGTAATTGGTTTGGCCAATTGACCTGCCACGTAGGTGTGTGTGAGAAAATGGGGAGACGGTTGATCAAGCGTAAATTTCATTATTGATCATCACAAGTTCAATAAAATCTCAATCGAGTCACTTAACTTTAATATATTATAATAATAATAATAATAATACTTGACTTCAATTTAATTTCAACGTTAATCCATCTGTCCTGATAATGAACCATGATATGGTAGCCCTCAATATATTTTCAAATTTTGTAGTCATGACCTGATTAGTTGCAAGATTACCATGAAGTATAAGACATGTTAAATTTAGGGATATGAAAATGGGATGGAGTGGGGCATGAGATGATCTTTACCATCCAATCCCTGTCACGAAATTTCGAAAAAATTTCCCTTTCCTTGTTAGATTATCGTCAATTTTCTCGATGTAGAGTTAGGATGTTAGTTTAGCCATATGAGCTAACGGAGTGGCTAATATTGAATAATTGAGATTTACGATCTAATTGAGATAAATTAATTATAGTGGCCAAAAATGAAATTAATCGGCTAAGAGGATAGAATGGTCATTCTATCGGCAATTAGTCTATGGGCATGTTCGGTAGAGATTAAAATCGGATTAAAATTGAAAAACTAGCCGTTATTGTTAACTTTTATTAGACGAGTGGGACCCAATAACGGCCATATTTTCAATTTTAATTGGATTTTAAGCTATACCGAACATGGCCTATATGTAAATGAAATGAATACATAATTAGTACAGGAATTTAAATTTGTGACATGGCAGACTAGATTTTTCCAACAAATTGGTGGAGCAAAACCGGTTTCAACTTCTAAAAGAACCGATGGCAAAATGAAACATAATGGTTCCTTTCCCCCAAATCAGTCTCTCGTTCTCTTGCCATCTCCCACCCAAAGCAAATCCGGCAGCCGCGTCATTGTCAACATCGATCAGGGCAAACGACTAGCATACATCGCAAACATTTCTCTCTCATCGAGCCTTGTGGTTTGGACCGTAGTAATCTTAGTGTTGAACCCACTTTGAGAATGCCAGAAACATTTGCATTCCTCACTCATTCATCGTAACCATAACTCGTTTTTACAAATTTATCTTGCTAAAAGTGTGAGGTGTGGATTAATTTAATCCATTTGGCATATGAGTATTTGTCTTGAGCATTTTGAAAGGATTGTGCTAGTTGAATGTTGATGTGTATTATGGACTATAGATTAAATCCAATGGCTGGATTTAACTTGTAGTCAATTACACATACTAGTCATGTCTTTTTCATAGTACAATATTTGAATTTGAATTTGAATTCAAATGGATATTTGGCTCTATAATTACAAGCCTTCTTCACCTTTTCATTTTGGACTTGGCCTAACAAAAAAGAGAAAGCATAAAGAGGTGACCAAGTGGGAGAAGTTCATATCTCCGGCAAAATTCTTGGTGGCTTCCGGTGGATTTATTTCTTGGTATATTCATTGTCATTCCCGTGGACGACGGTGCATGATTAGGCGTGGCAAAAATATGAGCTCAACGTCATATGATATTCCATTAGTAGTGTTGAAGAAGTTTTTGAGTATTTTTTGAATCGAGTTTACACTATAAGAGTTTATATTTTCGTATTGTAGTTGTCACTACATTTTAAACTCTACAAAAAGGTTTTAGGTGACCCTTTGAGTCTTTTCTTTATGTATTTTAATTTTCTCATTCTTGTTAATTATAAAGACGTTTGCCTTTCTCCTACTTTGAAAGCATGGGGTGTCGAGACTAGGCTACTAGACCGTTCAAGAGTGCTGCCGGCTGAAGATAGAACAAAAGTGTTATTGGATAAAGAGGATAAGACAGATTAATTGGATCAAGTTGTTACAACAGATCCTAGTTTGTTCATCTTGTTATTATCTGCATTTGAATTGTATAGATAAGATTTTGTACTCATTTCTGATTTCATGTAACTATAATTTGTTATCATGTAACTCTATATATATAGATTAATACAACAACAGTATCATTAAGCTGCATTCTCATATTTGCCTCTCTTCCTTAATTCTTATATGGTATCAGAGCGCTTCTTGGGTACACACCTTCCTCGATTCAACCATCTCTTCCGCAAATAATGTTCCTGCTACCACTCCATTCACTGCACAGAACTTAGCCCCTCTTCTTTCCATCAAATTGGATCACACCAATTATCTCATCTGGGTATCCCAATTAACACCCATTCTCCATAACAATTGCTGGTTTAAATTAACCGCTGATTCATTTGTTGTGAAGGACAAGCTCACGGGCCAGATTCTTTTACAAGGGCCAAGTAGAAATGGACTCTATCCAATTTCCCTTGCCACCTCTCTCAATAAATCTATCAACAATAAAGTATTTGCCTTCACTGCCCAACTTGGAGTTGCAGCGGACCTATCAACTTGGCATCTGCATTTGGGGCATCCAGTTTCTCAAGTTGTCAAACTCTTAGAGTCTAGGAGTCATATCTCTGTAAAAAGGCCATGCACACGGTGGTTCACTTTGTGAACCTTGTCAATTGGCTAAAAGCAAAAAATTAGTTTTTCCTATTTCTAGTCGAGTGTCTAAGTGTCCTCTTGAAATAATACACACCGATTTGTGGCGTTCTCTTGTTTCTTCAATAAGTGGATGTCGATATTATATAATTTTCATTGATGATTTCTCTCGCTTCTCTTGGCTATATCCATTACATACTAAATCATAGGCCTTCAATTGTATCCTTAAATTTAAAGGATATGCTGAAAATCTCCTTAACACAAAAATCAAATGCTTACAATCTGATGGAGGTGGTGAATTCACCTCTCACCAGTTTAAGGATTTTCTTCAATCTAATGGTATCCTTCATCACATGTGGTGTCCTCACACTCCCCAACAAAATGGGGTTGTCGAGAGGAAACATAGACATGTGACTGAAACTGGATTAGCCATGCCTCTCAACTATTGGGTATAAGCTTTCAATACAGCCATTTTTCTCATTAATAGACTCCCAACCGCTGTCCTAAATCACATGACTCCATTTCAACTCCTACTTAACAAAACTCCGGACTATTCCTTCATCAAAGTCTTTGGCCGCACATGTTACCCACCACTCAGACCATATAATTCCCACAAACTCCTCTATCGATCCAAAAAAATGCATTTTCCTAGGATATAGTTCAATCACAAGGGATACAAGTGTCTTGATCCCTCCACCAATCGTATCTATCTAAGCCGACATGTTGTTTTTGATGAGACTCAATTTCCAGCACACTCCTCAGACTTATCTTCTACTCAGGCTCAAGCAAAGAATCATGGCTCGATGCAGAAACCTTCTTCACACAAGTTATCTTCAGTTGTCCAGGTAACCCCTTTTCCTTCCTTTTCTTCTTCACCTTTACTTCCCTAGACACCCCTGCATCATCGACCCATGACTCTCCACAACTAGAAGCTGATATCTCATCCATCACCACTCACACACCTATCTTTGAATCTCAAAATCTAGAACCTAATATCTCACCACTCAGCACTAGCTCACCTATCTCTGAACCTCATAGTCCAGAATTTGCTATACCCGATCATGGCCCCTCCCCACCACCTATAGAGGAACCATTAAATAATCATCCCATGTCTACTCGATCCAAAACAAGTTCTTCTTAACCCAAAACCTTCTCTGACTTTCACCTCTATTACTCCACCAAATACCCTTTATGTACACTTACCTCACGTGTCATTCCTACTACTCTTTCCACATTTCACCAAGCTGCCAAGGATCCTGCCCGGTGTGCAGCAATGAGGGAAGAATTTTGAGCATTACAGATTAATGGCACTTGGTCCTTATGTCCCGACCAACTCATGGTAATGTCATTCGAAATAAATGGGTTTATAAGGTGAAACAAAAGGCTGATAGTTCAATTGACAGGTTTAAAGCCCGATTGGTTGCAAAAGGATTTCAACAGTTGGATGGATTAGACTACTTTGAAACTTTCAGTCCTGTCATTAAACCATCTACAATCCGAATTATTTTAACCATTGCAGTTCACTTCAATTGGCCTCTCAGACAATTGGATGTTTCCAATGCTTTCTTACATGGTCACCTTGAGGAGGAAGTCTTTATAGAGCAACCATCTGGATTCATTGATGCATCCTTTCGCAATCATGTATGCAGATTACACAAGTCACTATATGGCCTAAAACAGGCACCTAGAGCCTGGTTCCATCGACTCTCCCAAACCTTACTTCAATTTGGATTTTCTGAATCACATGTTGATTACTCCATATTTACATATCATAGATCTGGTGTTCATATCTTTATCCTTGTCTATGTCGATGATCTAATTATTACAGGCACTCATCCGTTCATCATGATAGTCATTACCAATTTGAAGAAGAGTTTTGCCATGAAGGATTTAGGTCATCTAAATTACTTTATCGGCATTCTGGTTGTTAGAAATCAGTATGGAATCTACATTTCTTAATCAAAATATATTACAGATGTTCTCCACAGAGCGCACATGGCAGGAGCCAAACCTTGTTCCACACCCTTAGCTGCAGGTACAAAGCTGTCCCGAAATGATGGTGATCCAATTGAAGATGTTACCACTTACAGGCAAGTGGTTGGTGCTCTCCAATATTGCACTCTCACCAGACCTGAACTCGCCTTTGTGGTCAACTAACTTTGTCAATTTATGCATGCACCTACTTCCCTACATTGGTCTACAGCTAAGCGTGTATTGAGATATCTAAAAAGGACACTTCATCACAGCCTCTACTTCACCTAAGGTTCCTTACAACTTCAAGCATTTAGTGACTTCGACTGGGCAGGTGATGTCATGGATCGTCGGTCTACAACTGGCTATGCCGTGTTCCTGGGTCCCTGCTTGATTTCATGGAGTGCCAAAAAACAACCAATTGTCTCTAGGTCCAGAACAGAATCTGAATACAGAGCCATGGCCTTTGCCACTGCAGAATTATCTTGGCTTCGAATGCTTCTTGCTGATTTACAAGTTTCACTCCTTGCTCCCCCTACTCTTTGGTGTGATGTAACGACCCAAAATTTTATTTTGGAATCGCTACCAAAACTA
>CAIGRR010459058.1:0-12366 GCA_903798365.1 Fraxinus sp. 1973-6204 | reverse complement strand
ATTCCTTTTCAATTTTCTATCATCAGGTGTTGGGGAAGATACTCGTGAAGGAGCCTAAAGTTAAACATTTGTTTCCTTTGCATTTTTTCATGCATGTTTACATTTCTTTGGCTTGTACTACTATAAGTAATAAGGATGAAGTATGGCATAGACACCTAGGTCATCCTAATCCTAATATTTAATCTCGCTTAATAAACTCTGGTTTATTAGGTAATAAAGATCAATTTTCTTCTCATATGTCCTTTGATAGTTCAACATGTAAATTGGGAAAGAGTAAAGCGTTTCCTTATCCTGCTCATAGTAGTTGCTGAAAAATGATTTGCCTTGATTCATAGTGATGCGTAGGGTATTACTCATATTATGTCTCTCACATTATAAATATTTTGTCACGTTTATTGATGATTAAGTAGATATTCCTGGATTTATTTCCTTCATTCTAAATTTGAGGTATTTTCCATGTTTCAACAATTTCTGACTATGTTGAAACTCAATTCTCCTCCAACATCAAAGTATTAGCATCTAATTCAGGTGGCGAATACATGTCTCGTGAATTTTGTAACTTTCTTCAGCAAAATGGAATTGCATCTTAGCTTTCGTATCTCTATACCCCTCAACAAAATGGGGCTACTGAACATAAGAATCATCACTTACTGGATGTTGTTCGAAAGCCCGCTTGATTGCTCTGGGAATAAACAAGAATACGGGATAGACTATAAGGAGACCTTCATTCCAGTTGTCAAGATGACTACTGTACGAACAATCATCTCTATTGTAGATCAAAGAATGTTAAAATGCGCTCCTTCATGGTGATTTTAAAAAGTAAATTTACATGGCCTTGCCACCTGGATTGAACTCCACATCTTCTTTGGATGTCTATAGGTTGAAGCAATCATTGTATGGGTTGTAACAGGCACCTTGGGATTGGTTTGATAAGTTCTGTTCTTTGTTCCTTTGTAAGACATCTATTGGTATTGTTTTTCTACTTGTTTACATTAATGATATTTTATCATTATGACATATCCGGACTCAATCACCTGCCTTCGACAACATCTTCGAGCTTCCGTTCATATAAAGGATCTTGGTCTTCTCATGTACTTCTTGTGGTTGGAAATTCACTTTGATCATTCTGATATATTTTTAAATCAACATAAGTACACACAAAACTTGATTAATTTGGCTGGCCTTCGAAATACTTCTTTTGTGGATACTCCACTGGAATTAAATACAACGTATCATCGTGATAAGGATGATCTCCTGAAGGATCCTACGTTGTATTGACAATTGGTGGGCAGTTTGAAATATTTGATGATTACTCAACCCGACATTTCTTTTGCCATCCAGTAAGTTAGCCAATTCTTGCAAAATTCACGACATTTACATTTGGATGTCATTCGTCGTATCATTAGATACCTTCGAAGGTCTCCTAGGCATAGGTTGTTCTTCCCGTCTGGTATACCCCTTCGTCTTGTTGGATATATTGATGCAAATTGGGCTGGATTTCCTAATAGTCAAGGGTCTATCACTGGTTGGTGTATGCTTCTTGGTGATTCTTTGATCTCTTGGAAGAGCAAGAAACAAGCTCAGGTTTCTAAATCTTCTACTAAATTTGAATACTGTGCCATGTTTGCTGCTTGTTCTGAAATTGTATGACTTCGTGGACTTCTAGCTGAGCTTTTGTTCTCAAAATGATCATAGTCTTCTTCAAGCTGATAACACTAGTACTATTTAGATTGCTTCCAATACAATATTTCATGAGTATACAAAGCATTTTAAAATAGCTTGTCAATATATTCAAGAAGCCTTGGATATCCTTGTTATTTCTCTTTCTCATATTTCCACTAACCTTCAGATAGTCAATGTTTTTACCGAAAAAAAAAGGTTAAGGTTTCGATTTGGGGTGTGGAGACGGGACCTCTAATGCAATTTGTGAAATTGCATGCCCCAGCTTACAACATGATTTCAGGGGTCAAGTTTGTAATTTTAAATTGAAGGGCCTAGTAGCAATTTTAGAAATTGGAAGGGCCTACTTTTAATTTAAAATAAGTGGTCAATCTGCAATTTTAAAAGGAGAGCCTGTTTTACCAAAAGGTGTTTTGAATTTAAATTTAGAAGTGTTTTAAATTTTATTTTCCAAATGGGTTTGACCGATATTTTCAATTTGTTCCAAACTGAAATCTTATTTGATTTTGACAATTTCCACAATATAGTTAAAATTGGATTTTAAATTAATTATTAAATTTCGACCCTAAACTGAATTTTATTTTATTTAGAGTTTTTCCTAAATTAGAATGTCAATTCAATTGAAATTAGAGTTGAACTCTAATTTTATATTTAATTATAATTTGATTTTAATTAAATTATCCACCATAATATATTCTTGAAATTAGAGTTGGATTCTAATTTGACATTTAATTAGAGTTTGATTTTAATTAATTTTTTTACACTTAATTTTTTCTTGGGATTATGGTTGGACTCTTATTTGGTATATAATAAAAATTTGATTTTAACTAAATAAGTTTGCCATAATATCTTGAAATTAGAGTTGGACTCTAAATTGGTATTTTATCAAAATTTGATTTTAGTTAAATAAACCCGCCCTATAATTGGGGAATTAGAGTTGGACTCTAATTCGATATTTAATTAATCAAACTAATTGATTAATTAATTATTTAATTGTTCCGATCCATTTGTCTAAATTAGTTTAAACCATATTTGTTAGAAATTTGAAACATTTTTATACATATATTAGATATTATATAGGAAAGTATTTATATGATGAATGTTTTATTAGTAGATGACTATGGACTCGACCATATGAATTTGTTGAATGGTTAATTTTATTATTGTTGTATTTGGGGTCTGCGAGCTCTTATTTATTTTGAACCTACGAGTTCTATTGCTACTTGACTAATTGAAGAAAAAAGAAAATAAGGAAATCATAGAGATGGAGTATTGTACGAGTCAATGCAACGCCTCCTAGGAACTGGCCAACTAATCTTTCTTTTGACTGAGGAAGACTAGATAGTAAAAGTTCATAATCGTCCACACTATTATATGTATGCTTATTTGTATGTTGATGTATAATAAAATATATAATTATTACAATGGCACATTTTCATGCAAAATCCCTCGTTAAAATATTAAGTCAAATTTATATTCGTCTTCCATCATCATAGTGAAAACTAGAGTTCTCAATCGATCTTAACTTCTTGAGTATACTCAAGGCTAGTCTATTACAGATATGTTTGACACTATGAAATATTAGATTTTTNTCCCTCGTTAAAATATTAAGTCAAATTTATATTCGTCTTCCATCATCATAGTGAAAACTAGAGTTCTCAATCGATCTTAACTTCTTGAGTATACTCAAGGCTAGTCTATTACAGATATGTTTGACACTATGAAATATTAGATTTTTTGAATGATGGGTTTGACTTAACTAAAATTTATTGTTTGTTAGTACACTCAACAAAAAATAAATTTTAGAAGCATGTTAAGCAATACATAAGATGTGTGAAGACAAAGAGTTGTCGGTTTAATGATTTAGGAGTTCTATAGAGATACAATTGATATTAGAGTATTTGGGATTAAATAATTTTGAATTATTGGACAAATGTGAATCATGCTGGTTAAGCAAGATGACCACATCATCTTTTACTTGAAAATGAAAAAATAGTTGCACAATTACTAGACCAATGCATAGTGATATAGGTGGACCCATGTCAATTACTGTTTGATAAGGATTCTCTTATTTCATCATATTTACTAATGCTATTTCAGAAAAGGTTATGTATACTTGATAAAATTAAAGTATGAAACTCTTGAAAAATTCAAGGGATTCAAGCTAGAAGTAGAGAAAAAATTAGGTAAATGTATTCTCACACTATAATCTGATCGATGTGAAAAATGTCTTAGATATGAAATTTCATATTATCTAAAGGAGAATGAGACTCTTTCGCAGTGGACTCACTCGCATACACCACAGCACAATGATGTATAGTACAATTAATAACAAGCCCATGTTTGGAGGGTTTTAGCAAAACCCGTCATGCATTATAGCATGCTACACACCAAATTGTGCTACATCTAAATCGGTCGATAAAATTTCATATGAGTTATGGAAAGATAGAAAGCCCAACTTGTCTCATTTTAAAGTTAGGGGTTGTGACGCTTATGTAAAACACACTGAATCGGATAACCTTAAGTCTAAATCCAATAAATAGATATTTTTTGTGATATCGAAAAGAGATATTTAGATATCAATTCTGTAATCCCGTTGATAAGAAAGTCTTCGTTCACGATATATTATCTTCCTAGACAAAGAGCTTATTTAAGGAGAGGACAATGAGATCAAAATAGAACTTGAATAACAAGTTCTTAAGTGTAATATAGTTGACCAAGTAGATGAACCAGAGTCTGATCTCATACCTGTTGAGGGCCATACTCTTGATTAGGAAATAGAGACTTCTAAGGACACCTCAACTCTGTGTAAATCTTATACGATCATTCGACCTCCTAGAAGGTACGAATTCATGATCACTTATCAAGCATTACTAATCGAGGATGATGAACCTACTAATTACGTAGAAACAAAGTCAAGTGTTGACTCAAAGAAATGGCAAGAGGCCATAGAATTCGAGATGAACTCGATGTATGTGAACAAAGTTTAGTTCTTGATCAACCAGCATGATAGGATAGAACTCATAGATTGTAAATGGGGTCAAAAGGTTTTAATTTATCAAAAATGAAAATAAATTATGTGTTTACAAGAAGATGGTAGGAGTGTTGTCATATTCTTGATATTATATGTAATAACATAATAATAGGAAATGATAGATCTAGAAGCAACTTGATTTATAGGGATAGATCTATAAGATTGATTAACTCATTACAATCTACATAAATAAAATCTTGAAAATATTTTATATGGAGAAAATGAATTGAAAGTTCATGAATACACTGATGCTAACTTTTAGTCTGACTAGAATGATAACATATCTCAATCGGGATATTAGTTTACTCTTAAGCGATGTGTTGAAAAAGTCCCAAATAGGAAACAACTGTTGATTAAATAGTTGAACCCTTATACACTATTGTTTTACGAGCAACAAAGGTTGTGGTTTAGATCAAGAAGTTCATTAATGAACTTGGAGTAGATCATAAAATTGTTGATCCCGTACCTTTGTATTGAAATAACAACGGAGTCATTGACAATCGAAGGAACTAAGGTCTCATCAATGTTGTAAACATGTTAAGGCAATATCATCTCATTGGAAATATAATACAATGAAATATTGTAAAGAAAGAACGAGTTCCCCAATTGATAATATTTCAGAACCACTGACAAAGAATTGTTGCAGCATAAACATGATGTTATGAAGACTCTGGTGATATTAGATACATAAGTGATTGAATTTAGTGCAAGTGGAAGTTTGTAAGTATTATGTCCTAAGTTCAATAATATATAATTGATGCATTTCATTTATGACAGATTTATTATTTATTTGAATTAATATTTTAATAAATTAAATAATAGAATCCGTAAATTCAAGTTTTTGATATTTTGTTAATCACAAAGAGTTTTGATTGTGAGCTATAAATTATATGTAACTAGATCTTAAATCATTCTTGGTCGTAAGTAATAATAAGGAACTAATATCATTATTACAGAAAGACCATCAAGTGTAGTATTTCTTACTTATTAAGTAAGTAGCTGATCTCACAAGTTGAAGTGAGGTAACACTTAAATGAACACGTAGATGTTTTGTTATATAACGAAACATTGGAGACCCACTGGAGAGATTCCACATGGATAACTATTTGAGTGTCAGTGATTAATCTCCAATGTTCGATAATAGAATTGGTCCTTCGGCTTGAGGTCATCATAGTGTCTTATATGAGGACGGTCATACTTTGATGATGTTGGATGTTGATCTGCCAAAGGTTGCTAATACGACATCGTTTGAGTATTTCAGAATCATATGAAGGTTGTGAATGATCAATAGAGGATTCATTACTCTTAGATAGTAAAAGATTATGATCTACATTTCATTCAGTTAAATTGATAACAAAATACTTGGCAAAGGTGTATTCATAAGCTGAAGGAGTTTTCAATTTATATTAACTTAATAGTAGGATGAAAGATATAATCAATAATTAATTGACATATCTATATCTCGTACTTGATCGGATCATAATGACAAACGGATTATAGTTTCATGGTAAACAAACAAGTTTGATTTTGTCATACCACGTAACATTTGCTATCACATGTATTGTCCTGGAACATTGCAAGATGTCAATTTGGGACGACAGACATAGATTGATGATAAATTAAAACGGAGTATTTTACTTTATCGATTTTGATCAGATCAAAATAATAATTCATATCGTTAGGCATCATGATGGGAAACATAATGGGTCACACATAAAAGGAGAATTAGAAGAATGAAATTCACTTGGATAATTAATTAATTGGGTTGTTTGTTAATAGGAATGGACCAAATTTAATTAATTGAATTAATTAAATAGTGAACCGAGTTAAATTTAAAAGACAGATCAAGTCCACTTGGACTTATATTATTAAGTTATTAGGGTTTCGAAAGAACTGAAATGAACACAATTTATTATCTTGCTAGTACAAGAAAAGAGAAATCCAAAAATCTCTCATTCTTGTTCCCCGTGTGAATTTTCATTGAATGTTGGATAATTGGACATTTGTGGATTACAGATTGTAATTGTTCGTATTTCAAGATCAGTAAAGGAGTTTGCAGAATCTACCAAAGGTATAATTCTTATCACAGTTTTTATCTAAGCAAAAAGAAAATCCTTGGTGATAATTGAAATTATTTTATTTTCCGTCATGCATGATTAAGTAAAGTTCCAACAATCACTTACCTTGTTGCAGGTTAGTAAAACTGTTCCATAAGTCCTCTTAACAGACTTTTCCTATTTTTTCATAAGGGTTAACCTATCAACAGAACTTTAGGAATAGTCACAAATAATTTATACCCCATTCGTCAACAAAACAGTAGGTAAGAAGCTATAATCTATTTTGTTCGTCCTTTGAAACTTTTATTGACATGGGTTTCTATTGGAGTTAGTGTTCTTCTGCTTGCTACCTACTTATTATACTTGAGACTTAATAAAAGAAAGTTGGGAAGGGTGAGGCAGAAATTCTTTCTTCAAAATGGCAAATTATTGTTCCAAGAACAACTCACCAGGAGAGAGAGATCACCAGACAATGCAAAAATATTCACTTATGAAGAGCTCAAGAAGTCAACGAACAAGTTCCACGATAGTAAGATTATAGGACAAGGAGGCTTTGGCACAGTATTCAAAGGCTTCTTATTAGATAATAGAATAGTTGCAATCAAGAAGTCGAAAGAAGTTGATCCAAACTAAGTCGGGCAATTTATCAATGAGGTGATTGTTCTTTCTCAAATCAACCACAAGAATGTTGTCAGGCTCCTTGGTTGTTGTTTAGAGAACCAAGTTCCTCTTCTAGTTCATGAATTCATCAACAATAACACCCTTCTTGAACATAAAAAAAAAATGAAAAAAAATGGCACAAACTCTTTCTTGGGACAGGCACTTGACAATATCTTCAAAAGTTGTCGGTGTGCTTGCATATTGGCACTCTGCAACTTTACCTCCAATCATACACCGAGATGCAAAATATGCAAATATACTTTTAAACACTACTTTCACAACAAAAGTGTTTGATTTTGGAGCATCAAGACTAGTTCGACTAGAAAAACCTAATTATCTACTATGGTGCAAGGAACATTTGGATATTTAGACCTTGAATACATGCAAACGAACCAATTGACTAAGAAAAGTGATGTGCATAGCTTTGGAGTAGTCCTTTTGGTGCTATTATCAGGAAAAAAGGCATTGAGCTACGACATACTAGAGGAGGAGAGAAATTTAGCTAGTTATTTTCTTTCTACACTTGGGGGCTAGGCCATTTATTCAAAATTCTTGATGATAATATCATAAGTGCAGGAAATATTGAGCAGTTAGTTGCAGTTACTATGCTTGCGAAAGGGTGTTTATATGTAACAGGAGAGGATAAACCTCCTATGAAGGAAATAGCTATGGAACTTAAAGGTCAGAGACTATCAACGAAACACTCATGAGGCACAAAATGAATCCAACAGAGAAGAGATGAAATCACTTCTTTCTGTGGAACTTAATACATTCTCTAGTGTTGAGAGCAATAGCAAAGGTATTGTGTGTGTTAGGTTTTTAGTGTTGGCAATTAGTGAACAAAAGGACTAATTTGTAACGTGTTGTAAAAGTCGAGGAACTAGGGTGCAATTTGTATAAATTGGGTTATGAAGCCTAGGGTTCGAGCATAAGAAGAGGAGAAACACGACATCGCATTTTTGCTAGTCTATTGCCAGACACTGGTCGAGCAACAAAAATAGAATGTCCGTTGTCCGCTTGTCGTTGAGCTCTCGCTCGAGCGACAGTACATCGCTCGCTTGTCACCAACTTTTCGCTCGAGTGACAGGTCGATCCGAAAAATCATAATTTGTTGTTTTGAAGTATTTTCTTCTGGCTCATTCAACCTAATTACCCGCTCCTATAAATACTCAAGCCTATACATGAAATTTAGGTGGTTGATTATTACTCTTTTGCCTCATATCATTCTTTAGAGATCCAGGAACACATTCCCTCTTTAGTGATTTATTCTTTTTAGTCTTGAGATCTTTCAACCACACTTTGGGAAAACATCAAATTAAAGAATCCAAAATACTTACTTCCTAAACATCCTTAGAAATGTACTTTCTCAGTTGAACTTCAGAAGCTACTGGAGGTTAAGAGAGGTTGGACTGTAAGCATAGGAAAAGCACAAGAATTGAAGATTCTTGGAAGTCCACTTGGAAGAGACAATTGAAGAAGATCGAGAAGCTGGAAGGAAACGGCAGATCTTGAAAACTACGGGAAGTAGACTGGGAAGACTAGTGGAGTTTGCTAGACAGCATTTAATTGTAGAAGATCGGGAAGTTGGTGGGTACTGTAGATCTTGGAGATTACAAGAATTACAATAGCGGGAACTAGTGGAATTTGTTAGGCTGGAAACGGACTGTGATCTATATGGTCTATAGTGGAGGTAACTAACTTGGTTCTGGAGTTTTTACTCAGTTGGGTGGTGTTATTTATTGCTTTCTTATTTTAAACTGTGGCAATTCAACTTAGAATAATTGAATTGTTTGTTTAACCATCTAGAAACAATTAAATGACTTGTTCTTGTTAATTTTATTATTCCGCACGTAAGGTCAAACTTAGTTAGTAAACTACGATATTACAGTGTATGATAGCATGAGGAATGATATAATTCTACCAATGGGTGGTGGAAGATGATGTAAGGATAACAAATACTTTGTACTTGAATTGGATTTCTTCCTCATTCTACCAACTAGTCATTTTAAGTGGTCAGAATTTGAATTTTTCGCTCTTGGATAGAACAATTAGCCTTTTGGCAAAATTTTATTAATCATTTATAATGGTCTAACCATACATTCCAATGAACCTACAAGTACTACTCATTATTCATTTCTATTTAATTTTAAACAAAAACAAATTAATTCTTCCCAAACGAAGGCAATAATTGTATGTAACTAATTCTGGGAACTTATATTTGTACATTTGTGAAATTGTTGATCTTAAGAAAGGGAAAATCCCCTTGTACATAATGGGGGGTACCGAATGGTGTACCTCCTCTCACAATGTGTGCGGGTCCCGTGTGTGTTTTAAAATGGCGGCTCGTGGTCCCCACCTTTTAATGTGAGTAGGGTGTAAACGATTAGGTAAAAAATTATGTACATGTAGCATAACCCCTTAAGAAATAGAAGTACATTGTCAAATGATGTTAACCACAAAGAATAGGGGTTTCAAAATGGACTAATCGTACCTAAGTCAGGGAAAACCTGGCCAGTAAAATAGCCAAAGAACTAGGCATCTACGCCATCTTGGCACATTGTAGTCTGATTGCAGGCTAGACAGCCTTTGAAGGCAAGTCATGCTAGGCTCAATGAACTGATTTATTAAAATGGGCTCAAAAAAGAATAAAATAAGATTAAAATAAGAGCAATAGCTCGAGATTTCCCAAGATTCTCACAATATTTTGTGTCCTCTCATAATATTTTCTACTCACTTCATGTTCAATTTTGTGACCTATCATGCCGGGTGCTAAACACGAATAGTTATGCATAGCATTGTTCTTTTAGACAAAATGGATTCACAAATTACGACTACGTGTGCTATTTCTTCAAACGCATCTTCCACCGTTGAACCATACATTTCAGCACAAGAACTCACGGAAAGGGCAAGAATCTGAAACCTCTTCTTTTCTTTGCAGGGGTGATGCGAGATGAGGCAGGTGTAGAATTGTAGAAGTGGAGTACGGGCCTTTGCATCCGCATTATATTGCTGATGAATTCGGTTCCTTCGCTGGTGGTCGTTTAGTTCGTCTCCATGCAATTGCTTCGACTTATGTAATTAGTTCATCCCATGCGCAATCACCTCGATTGACGTGTGGCTCGATGTAGGCCACCCCCTATTGACATGTGGCAGGTGAGGTGACGGGTTTGACGCAGGCCCATAACAAGATTGTTAACAATGTATGAATTGTCAAAAAACTGTTGGTTAAAAAAATAAGTTGTTTTTCAAATTGTTCAATAATAACATGTAACGTCGCATGTCATCAACAAAGTCGTGTGCTCCTATCAACAATATTTGTTGTCATGTGTGGCTCCATTAAGTTTAACTCCAATGTCAAATTTCCATTAGTTTTACTAAGGGTCCGTTTGATTGTAAATGTAAAAAATTGGTGAAAAAAAAAATGAATTTCGGGGAATTGGTTTGCATAGAAATTATTATACTGGGAATTTGTAATTAATTGTGTTTGATTTGTATAATTTTTCACTTGGTCCGTTTGACTTCGTTTTTCACTAAAATTGTCAATTAATTAGACAAAATTTATTAGAATTGGTGAAGAATTTGTTTGGATTGCCAAAAAATTAAAAAAATCTGAATTTTTTTTGTATTCGTTTAGCTTTGTTTTTTTTATGCAAATTGTCAATTAAATGAAAATATTTTTGCCATTGGGTTTGGAATTTGTTCCAATTGAAAATAAATAAAAAATAAAAAAAAAGATGGAAAACAGATTTCCACCAAAACCAAAAGGAAAATAAATTCCTTAAAAACTTGGAAAAGGGGCGTGTGGAGGGGCAGTCAAGAAAATTAATTCCTAGGAAATTAATCCTATCAAACAGGCTGTTTCTTGGAAAATGGAATACTCATGGAAAAACAATGCTTTCAAACAAAAATAGAGCTGTCCGTGGGTCGGTTCGTTTCGATTATGTTCGGTTCCAAAATTTTCGGGTATTTAATAAATGGAACCGTCGGGTCCAAATATAATTATGGAACCTTTTGAGTTCGGTTCGGTTCCGTGCCATAATTAAATTTTTTAACATTTACATCAACACTACATAAATATAACTAATGACATTTCATTCATAACTTTTACAAATTAACGTAGCTCAATTAAAAAATATATGAATAACTATTTGTCGAATAACATTAATTCAATACTTACAAATACCAAAAAGTAGATATTAATATTAAAATATCGGTGATCCAAACTTCACTGTTTCTTGTCTTTAAAATTGGCTAATGGGCTTTAAAATTAAAATTATGAAATGATCTGATGTATTTAATTAATTTTTTAATTTATTTAGAAAAAATANACTAGCTGTCGAATAACATTAATTCAATGCATACAAATACCAAAAAGTAGATATTAATATTAAAATGTCGCTGATCCATATTAAAAAATTGAGGCCCAAGGTTTAAAATTATGAAATGATCTGATTTAATAAATTAATTTTTTAATTTATTTAGAAAAAATAAAATAATTTAATTAATTAAATAAAAAAATTATTTAGTTTCAATTCTTATTCGATTATTCGATTTTTGGTCTATACCTGACACAAACCTATCGGTTCTCGATTCGGGTACCCCGTTAGGGTATTTAATGTTAGACAAGTGTTTCTTTACTGGATACCGTATTTGAAGTTTAAATACCGTATATGCAAAGCTTACCATATATGTAAGACTTACCGGATATGCAACAGTTACCGTATATGCAGTGGTTACCGTATATGCACAAATAACTGTATATGCAGAACTGACTAGGTTTACACACTTAATACCGAATTTGCAGTTTAAACAGATTAAATTATATACTTATAACAAATTCAATGACTTGTTAATTACAGTAAGGAATAACAAGAAAAATAATAATTAAACAGTAATTAAATAAAACTTTTAACCCGAGACCCGTGTTACACAAAG
>CAIGRR010459022.1:0-15025 GCA_903798365.1 Fraxinus sp. 1973-6204 | reverse complement strand
TTATTTACTTACTATTTAATCTTATATGTCCGAATTAGTATAATAGAAAATTGAACGACTTTAATTTTTGTTGATAAATCGTCACTAATCGACCAATCCAATCCAATCCGATCGATACTTGATTGGGTTGAGTTGAGTTAAATTTTGATCAAACCGATAATGTTGAGTTGAGTTTGGATTGAAACAAAAATCGACCCAATCCAACACATGCCCACCCCTACACACTCATACTTCTAGGAGGAAAGGTCTTTTTGGACGGACTTTATTTTTTAAAAATGCATTTTATTTAAAATTCATTTTCACTCGCACGTTTTTCAATAAAATAATGTTATGAGCACGTTTGGTATCGATTAAAATTCAATTAAAATTGAAAATATAGCCGTTGTTGGATCCCACTCGTCTAATAAAAGTCAACAAATAACGGCTAGTTTTTCAATTTTAATCTCTACCAAACGGGCTCTATATATTAATAAATTTTTTTTTTTTTTTTTATTTCTTAACCATGCATTTTCAAAAAACTCACTATTTAAAAATATATTTTTCCTCAAAATTTTATTTAATGGAGGGCTAAATGAACTTTAAAAAGACATATCGAGTCCCTAATTCTACTTCTCAAAAGGCAATAAAATATTTTTCCATGTTTATTTGTGTTTTGGACAGTCGAATTAGCTTACAAATATACTCAACTCAGTTTAGAGAACGATGACCTCTGCTGCAAATTTCCCTCGTAAAATTGCTATCTCCATATCCGAAATTGGGTGTAAAGCAGCAGCAGCAGCAGCAGCAATGGAACGCTCACTTCTCTCTCGTTTCTTCATCCTCTCCCACTCTTCTGCACTCTGCACTTGCTCAAATGTAAATTCTCTTTTTGAGCATAGACTTGTCTACGCAATTTCTTTTTGATTTTATATTTTGATGCAATTATTTTGCTCAATGTTCTTGTAGGTCAAGCGGTGTAAATTTGAGCAAATTCTTGTAGGACAAGTGGTGTTAATTTGAGCAAATACTTGAAAAATGCTGGGCAATTTCGGCAGCGGGATCGTCTAATCGGCCGGAATTTTCGATGCCTTTGTGTACTGTCTCAGTCTCGAAACCTGCCACTCCGGACACTTCCTCGAGCTCCGTAAAGTAATCATTGTTATAGTATCTATTTGTTTTGGAATTTCTGTTCGATTTTAAATTGCTTTATTTGTTTGAGTTCATTTAACTTCGTTTATTACCAAAGATTGAATATTTTGATTTGTTGAAAACCAGATAGTAGTTCTTTTTTCAACGAAATATTAAACTGTTCCAATAAACGATGTTTGGTATGCGTATGTAATGTTGGTTCTTCACTAGAAATTATTGTTCTTTAAATAAAAATACCTAAGTCAAGTAAGCTCTTCCAAACGAGCTCTTGAGGAAGCACATTTGCATGACATATCAATACCGACTTGACATGTGAGGATCAAGATCAACTAATCGTTTTCTTTGTTTTACAGGAAAAGGATAGTTTCTGGTGTTCAACCCACAGGATCTATGCATCTTGGAAATTATCTTGGGGCAATTGGATTTCATTACAGGCCAGTCTATCAAATACGCATGATAACCAACCAAATTTTGTATGATTGCCAACAGAAAGAACATTGTGTGTGTGTGTGTGAGAGAGAGAGAGAGAGAGAGAGAGAGAGAGAGAGAGAGTATGCATGCTATATGTTGGATTACATTTCCTGTATCTGCTGGATGGAGGCTAGCATCGGTTTGAGAATGTGTGAATCACTTGGTTATTGCATCAGAAATTTGGGTAAAATATTTGTTTAGCTCTTGTATGACTCAAGATTTTTTATACACGTTGCAGTATTTTCATTTAGTTGATATTCTTATGGTAGAATACATGTGAGACTCTTTTTCATTGTGGATCTCCATGCGGTATGTGTTATTTTGAAACATAAAGTTTTCAACATCCATCATTTTATGTTATTTATTAAATTTGTGACTCGTTGAGTGTACATAATTCAGTGAATTGCAATTTTATATGATATATACTGCGCAACGTGTGGTGAAATTTCCAGATATCATTTAATCTCTTTGTACACAGAAACACATTAGGTAATCCGTGTTCTCACGTTAAACTGCTCTGGTCCTATATTTAAATTTCTGATTTTTAAAATGTCCATATTTCTAAAATTAACTGTTTACCTTCTTGATATAAACAATTTTCGCTAAATATGGCATGAATGTCACACAGGAGGTTCGTAAGGAAATAGTATAACCCAATATTAAGCCCAAATTGAGAATCAACACTTTAAAAAAGTTCATTTTTTCTCTACCCTTTTCCCTGTACAATCACACCAGATCAAGCATTATGTGAATGAGTGGTGAAAGAGGTAATTTTCGATTATGTTCAAATTGTAGTGTGCGGGCAAGCAACAATAAATTGCGGGCAAGCAACAATAAATTCATAATTGTAACATGTTGCACTTATTCTACGATGAAATTTAGTAGATAAAAATGTTATAAATCAAGAAAATGAAGTTGCCCTTGAAGAAATCGAATACTTTGATCATTTCCATCCTGGAGTGAAATATGTTAGTATATCTTCTACATAAATGAAGGAATCTGTATCGGTTTTAGTTTAAAGACATCTTCATGATTCTCATTGCCTAATTTGATATTGTATGTTGCAAATAACTTTGCCATATGATACACAGCAATTAAAAGCCACAAGAGATACAATAGCTCTTTATTTGGCATGTGGCGTGGACACTTCTAAGGTCTGTCCTGCAGTACTTTGTGGTATAGATTTTTATTCATATGCATGGCTGAATCTTTGATTTCCTTGGACGGGCTTCAGTCTTTGTGCAGTCTCATGTTCGTGCTCATGTAGAATTGACGTGGCTGCTGAGTTCTGCAACCCCAATTGGTTGGCTCAATAGGATGATTCAGTTTAAAGAGAAATCTCGGAAGGCGGTATGGTTTTACTCCCCCTTTTTTTTTTGCCCCCCATAAAGAAAATCAATGAGTTTCACCCCTCTCCCTCCAAAAGGAGGCTTGAATCCAAGACATCGGCCTGGTAAGGCTTTGGTCTTACTTGAGCTAAGCGTTGGCCTACGTTATGGTTTTACTATATGCTGCTCCATTTCCATATTATCTTGCACTGCTTTCTTGATGTTTGCTGTATGGCATTTGAAAAATCTTGCTATTCTACTCGAAAATGTTATTATCAGAAGCTCAAGAGAAAAATAACTCAAGAAGGCTCTTTGGTATTTGGATTTTCTCTGTTTCCTGTCTACTTGGAAGCTTGTATTACTTGTACTTGTATGTTCTCAAATCATACTTTACGTTTCTTTATTTATGGTTGTTGCCGGGTCAACTTATATGAAATTGAAAAGGGCCTGCTTAAACCATGACCTTGTATTAGTTTATGCCAAAATTACATCTTACACTAGAGATTTTTATTTTTGTTTTTGATTCACTTGTTACGGTAAATTGAAACAAACATATCGTGAAACATACACAAGCCTACCGTGTACTTTAATTCCTAATAATAGCATCCCAAGCCTATTGTGGGTAATTTTTATAATCCTTTTTTGTACAGGGGGATGAAATGTTGGGGTCGCGCTTCTAACCTATCTTGTGTTGATGGCTTCTGATGTTCTCTTGTATCAGGTGATTATCAATTCCTGCAATAATACTCAATCAGGAGATGTGTAAAGTGCATTTTCTGTAAACAATCAATTGATTCTAAGGGTGTGTTTGAGCCACATTATTTTGGAAGAACATATTTTGGAATAGTAGATTGATGGAGAATGTGTGGTTGAAAAATATGGAAAAAGTTATTGTGTGATGGAAAATATTATTTTATTGAAAAATGTATTGTTGAAGATGAGTAGAAGAATGATAATGAAAATTTTAATGTGCACCAAACAGGGGCTAAATAGAATTGTTTTAGAACTATTTTTTTTTTTTTAATTTGAAGTGGAAAAGAATAGTTTTAGAACTATTTGTTAATTTAAAGTGGAAATCATTTGTTTCATTGTTTGTTCTATGGTTAAAAAATAGTTACCCCAATCTACTGGTGTTCTGGCTATCAGTCTAACTGTAATAGTCTGAATGCACAATTCTTAGTAATTGCAGCATTCCTCTGCAGTCAGATTTTGTACCAGTCGGTGAGGATCAAAAGCAACATTTAGAGTTAACTCGAGAATTAGCCAAGCGTGTTAACTATCTGTTTGGTGGACAGAAGTGGAAAAAAATTGGAGGGTAAGAGAACTATTAATGCAAGGTTTCTTTGGGATTGAAAGATTTTCTTTCGTGAGTTGAAAATTTACTTTCCGATGAGATTTGTTCTGCTATTCTATTTTTTCTTGTGTCACTAGGAACTAATTAGTTTGTTTATGTCGCAGACGAGGTGGTGCAATTATTAAGGTTAGATTTTTATTTTGATACTCGGTTGATATGATTCACTTTTGCTTAACCTTTACCCTCTGATTTTATTGGCACAGGTTCCTGAACCTCTTATCCCACCAGCTGGAGCTCGTGTGATGTCCCACACCGATGGCCTTTCCAAGGTTTTGATTTTTGATCTTTGTTTGTAGATGTTGAAATCAGCACCTTCTGACCAATTACGAATCAATTTGCTCGATCCTAAAGATGTGAGTAAAATTAGATCATCCTCTTGATATTTTGTTTGTTTTGAAATGTTCAGAGACTATTTAACATTTTTAAACTTTTATGACGTGAATAATAAGTGTGAAATGAGTGAGGAAGCTACACAGGAAAAGTGAAGCTAATCCTTTATGCCAATGCATTATAGTTGCATATGCATCTTTTTCTATGGAGCAAACTCTATAGTAACTCTGATTTGGGTATAGAAGTTCTTTGAGTTTTGGAGGTCAACATTATATTTAGGAGGGGGGCAATTTTCTTTTAGCTAGCTTTATAGGTAGTGCATGCTCTCTATTTGGTCAAGATTACACAACAATAATAGAAATCCATGCCATGTTTCCTCTCGTGATGTGACTTTACCACACATTGCTTACTTTTACTGTCCCAATCATCTGATTGCATTTTCCAGCCGCAATGCAATATTGCTACAGAAATGGAATTCTATTACCGAAAGTCCTAGGAAGAATTGGTAGCTGAGACTGTGTACCCCCGCTTGGTAGAAGTATATTTAATTAGAATATATGGCATCCATGTGGAGTTTGAGTCATATCCATTTTTATAGATTTCAGTTTTTTTTTTCATCTTTGATAAATGACCATATTTCTCATTCTTATTGAAGTGTGGAATTTATTACTTACATTTTAATTGCTACTATATTATCTCATCTGTTTTTCCTGTGGTTTCATGCTTTGAGGATCTTGTTTGCATAACGAATTTAATTTTTAAGAGAAACTAATTTTGCAAAAGCATCCAATGTTATTCAAAAACGTTGGAGTGCATGTCTATATTTTAGGAGGGTTCTGATCTGCTTTCATGATTTTTGCTACAAATTGTTGTCGAAAGGGAAAAAAAAATCTTATAATTCTAAAAGAGTTATGTCTGACTTTTATCTGTAGAGATACATTTTACTGAGAAAAAGAAGTTTCTGTTTTTGAGTTCGAAAAATTTAGATACTGCAATCATCAATTCCTTTAGTCAACCAGATTTTTAAGTTTCTTTTTCATCAAATATCCCTTATTGTTTTTGCTGAGGCTTCTTGATGAGTGGACCAAACCTCTAACATGCTAAATTCTTTCATGCATTTGTTGGTAAATTTCACAGTTTGGAATTTGATAATCCTGAAAGAGTGTAACAATCTTTGATGCAAATTGGAAAGTATATTCGAGGCGTAAACGAAGTTAATATCAATTACAATAGAATTTTCCATTATTACATTTTTTCTCAGTTTAGGTAAATTGATTTTGTAAAAGGAAAATCATAATTTTCCTTAGTAGTAGTGATTTCCTTATTAGTTGTGTTTTTAGCCTATATAAAGAGGTTTGTTGATTGTAACAAGGCACTTATTGATTGAATAAGAAAATTACAATCTTCCTCCCCTTTCTCTCTTATTTTCCCCTCCTTCCTTCTTATTAGGTTCACGCATTACGATCGGCATAAATCTTCTTTTAGTTTGTCAGCTCATTACAGGCAAGACAAAGCAGGTAATCAATCTTCACACTGTAAGGCTAATGTTACAGATATCTGAAGTCATTTGCTTTATTGTTCACTTGGGCTCTTGAAAGAGTGCCGATATATATGTCTCAGCAACTGTTCACTTCGTTAAAAAATGGAAGACTTTTACTATATCTTCCATTGACTGCTTTGACCACTCTCTCTACACACCCTTAATGTTTTGAGGTTCAAAGAATTGGTTGCAAATGGTTGTGAACTGCCAGCATGTAACTAATCAACTTTCCTGTCCCTCTAAATTAGGAGATGTACTCTGGTTGTTGTCTACTTTATGAAAGCTTTGTTAATCAGTTCATCACATGAACCAGATTTCCTGTTCAATATCATGTGGTTCAAAACCCAATGACAGTCCAGAGCAAGTGAATCTAAGACAGCTCTTTTTTTTTTTTTCCTCTTACTCTCGACAAAACTTGGTTAAATGAAAATGGTTTTCATTGTTGGTTTTTGCAATGTGGATTATAAACAGCGAAGTGGCCAGGTTAATTAAGTTTTGATTTAACTTGCATTGGATATATGTTTTTATGCCATCACATTTTGCTTCTTTACTCTGACAAGACGTTCATAGTTGACCTTTAATCTGTTGTTATAAAATATCCTCAGCTATATTCGACTTACTGTTATGAATTTTTCAAGAAATATCTTCAGAAAAATTTATTATTGCAGGAAGTTGCAGAAGAATGCCAAGATATGAACTGGGGAACATTCAAAAACGTTCTTACAGATGCTTTAGTTTATCATCTACATCCAATCCAGGTTTTAGCTTCTAAACAGATCTTCAGTCAATATGCTTTAGTAAGTCAAATAGCATGTTGATATACAAACTATTCGGTTTTCTGCGTTGCAGGTCCAATACGAAGAAATTATGTCTGACCTGGCTTACTTGGATACCGTTTTGGCAGAAGGTGCCAGTAAAGCTTCAGCCATAGCAGATGTTGCTCTAAATAATGTCTACCAGGAAATGGGATTTTTGTGCAGATGAGTATCATCGATGCTGCTTGAAGAGCTTGGGTGAAAATGACAGTAAAATGTCAGTAGAGCTAAGTAATGTCTGAGCAATAGTACTCTTCAAATTTTGGCATCCCCAGTTTGCACCTGATGAGGAAAAAAAAAGTGTTTATAAGAAAGCCAAAAATAATTCATGCTGGTATTTTCTCTCATTTGATAAGTCAATGCCATCTTGTACAGACAGTTCTTGGGTCTTATCAGTTATCATTTTTAATTCGCCTTTCGTTCATATAGTTTTATGTATTAATATTTGAACTTTTTTCTTATTATGTTAATAGATTTGGAATTATATTTTAGAAATATTTCTTTTCTTTTTTAGTTTGCGAGGACTAAGTGCAAATGCGTGAAGTTCTAGTCTTATCTTATTATTGAACTGAAATGGTGATTGATTTGTTAACTTACCCCCTGTTTGATGCCCATTAAAAAAAGCTTATTGGGAAACTGAGTTTTGGAATGGTGATTTTTTTGGAGAATGTGTGGTTAAAATGAGGGAAAATTTTGGGTTACTTGCAAAATATTTTATTAGGAGAATGTGTGGTTGAAAATGAGTTTTAGAAAAAAAGAGTTTTTGAAGAATGGTAGACAAACATGGGCTTAATATTGTTTGGTATGATTTCAGGTTCTTACATTAATGTAATTTGTTCTTTGTTTGCTCTCTTTCTTTGACCATGCTTATGATTTTAATATTGATGCAGGATAAACCATACCATTAGCTTGGAAATCTCGTAGATATTTAGCCCCTGTTTGGTATNTTTGTTCTTTGTTTGCTCTCTTTCTTTGACCATGCTTATGATTTTAATATTGATGCAGGATAAACCATACCATTAGCTTGGAAATCTCGTAGATATTTAGCCCCTGTTTGGTATTTGAGAATAAATTTTGTAAAAATTGATTTTTTTTTTGGATAATGTGTGGTTAAAAAATATGGATAAAGTTTTCGGTTTACATACAACATTATTTTATTGGGAGAATGTGTAGTTGAAAATGAGTTTTAGAAAATAGAGGCCAAACAAGGCCTTGATAACATATTAGAATTCTTTGGTCTCATTTATCCGGCTGAATGTTTTTATATATTTTCTACAGCATTCTGCACTAGTAATTTATAGTCTCTTGGACATGAAGTATGTTGAACCACGAAATTCTGATTAGCCTCTGGAATCATTGTAGTCTAGTGAACTTAAGGTTGCCGATATTTTTGTTAGGAAACTTTTGCGATCGAATGTGAAGGAATCCTTACCAAATTCACTTTTGTTTGGAATCGAAGCTGAACACTATTATGAGGGTTATCGTGTCCTCCGTGGGTTCCTTATCAACATAGAAGATAGCAATTTTAAGAAAAGAGTGTCCATCTGTTTCAGTGAAAGAAAATAGTGTATCATATTCCTATGCCAACTTACTGGATGCTTAGCTTTTGTTTCTTTTTTTATAAAGGGGTATGTGACCACGCATAGGCATAACCTCGGGAAATAGACAGCAAAGCTTGACGTTTCTATTGAAATTCCAAGGAATAAAGCTTTCAACTTTGCACATTTTGGTGGAATTACTGATGGTGAAATGTCAGGATAGTTAGCTATCGGCTTATCTAAAGGTAATTCCCTTTTTCAATCATTTGGGAGATTTTTTTCCTTCTTTCTATATGTCAACTGGTTACTGCTTCTTTGATTCCTGTATTGATTACTTTATTCTCCCTAAAAGAAACCGTTTAATGAAAGGAAATGGACATGATTTTTTGTTTTAATTAAAAAATGGCTTTCTATGTGTTTTGAGTTGCGACGTTGGCAGTTTCATATGGTTGATTGATTATAGTATCGTGTTGATCAAATCATAGGACTCGATTTGCTTGTTGCTAGACTTATTTATGCTATGGGATTCAGAGCATGTATGCCTAAACTTAAAAGAAAGTAAAAGTTACTTTTAAGTAACTTTTTCTGTCCAAACAAACTGGAAAAGGTTACTTTCAATATAAGTACTTATATTTCCAATTTTGATCAGTCGAATATTATCTAATTTCAAAGCGTACTTCTTCACTTATAAAACTTTTAAAGCTTGGCCAGTCGTGCTCTTTATCATGTTGATTTGCTCAATTGCTAGCTGTAGTTATGTTCTGGGAGTCAAGAGGGCTCGTGTTTTAGGGGGATTCATGAGTTGGGTAAGTTTAAACTATGAGAATTAGCATGTTTGGTCAGGTGGATTAGGCAATGTAAGACAATATGAAAAAGAAAAAAGATAATGAAGCCTTTCCATCCGAGTGTCCATTTTATTCTTGCTCATTCTTCATTAACAAATAGGGTAAATTCCTCCGGGACTCCCCTTCCATTTGTGGCACACATGTTCCCAACCTTGTAACTTCGTTCGGATTTTGGAAAATGTCTATTTAAGCCCCTATTTGTTATACATTAAAATTTTCATTTTCATTCTTCTACTCATTTTCAACCACACATTATTCAATAAAATAATATTTTTCATCACATCAATAAGTTTTCCTTCTTTTTCAACCATACATTCATCATCAATTTACTATTCCAAAATACATTCTTCTAAAATAATGTGGCTCAACCCTAAATGTTAAATCTCCCAAGGGACAAAGCATGTGATGTGTGACAGAAAAGGTAAAATTGTCAAAAAAATAAAAATAAAAAATGATTTCATTTATTCAAAAAATCAAATGGTGATGTTGAATTTACGATAAATGTGGTTCTTTTTTGGACAATTTTATTCTTTTAGTCAGACATCGCGTACATGTCATGTAGCCATGATATGTCTGAATAGATGTTTACCATTAGATGGGGATATCTCGTGCATAGAGTTATTAGGTTCGAGACGTGGGTAGCACAAATGGAAGATTGGAGACCCGAGAGGAATTTAACCTAACAAATAGGTGGGGCCATTTAACTTCTAAATAGATATTTTCCGTTGGATGGGTATATCATGTGCACAATGTTAAAATGTTTGGGACATGGGTGCGACAAATGGAAGATTGGAAACCCCAGGGGAATTTACCCTAGCATATATGTAATTTTCACTGCTAAGGAAAGGATTTTTGGTTACTAAACCTTGATTATGCTATCAAAACTATGTACACATGATGAATGATGCTACGAGTATAGGGAAATTTCATAGAATACACACAAATATTTAAAATGGATGGATTGGATTCAAACATAGAGGAGGGTAACACACAGGTACACGTGTAGGATTTTTCCAATTCAAAAATTCTGTACAAAATCTGACAACATTTCTTGTACTCGAGGATTTTTTTATGTACACATTTACATGTAAACAATTTGAACTCATGGTATCAGTGAACTTCATGTGATATGTTATGGAATTTCTTGTCCTTAACAGACACTCGCACCTGCAAAGCACGTGTCCAAAAGTGGGTATCAACTCTCTTTTTGCCGATTCCCCATCACTTTTTAGATAATTAATACTGCGTAGTGAATGTTCGAGCATTTCTTGAGTTATGAAATAAGAATGAGTGATTGAGTTAAGTTATTATTGATTATGTCCGTCGAACCATTTATCTAATACTTCAAACTTTTATAAATTGAAGCATGATAGTGTATTTTGCGTAAATATGACGGTAAAACTTGGACTTTGGGGCATTTTTTCACACAGCCGGAAAAGTGAGATAGCTTAGACATGTTAACGTTGTTGGTTCGTCTGAAAGTAACAAAAAGTAGTCCTTTTGCTGGCAAATTGTATATCATCTTAAAAAGGGCCAAGTCAGAGGAATATTCTAGAGATAAGAACTACTATTGTTTGAACAAGTAGACACCATTCGATAATTTTTAATATTTGTTATCGTGGAGATAGTTATCCTTTCTCAATGTGAATACCCAAAGCATCTTGTGACGCTTTGAATTTGAGATGCTATGGACAATTATTCTCAAATCGCATGATTTCTTGTCTTTTAAAAACGTAAGTTCAAATAAAATGACGAGACAATTTTAACCATGGTAAATAAATTAACCTATAGTTAAGAGAGAAAAATACAGATAGTGAGCTCATGCCGTTGGTTGGTTTAATTGGGATTCTTTTTTAATTTAGGTCTTGAAATTGAACGAAATATTACGGCTAGAAAGGGGGATTATTCACCATGCAAGTAGTCACATGGTGTGTATTGTTATTGTACAAGAAAATTGACCGACTCCATTACGATGTGATAGTAATAAAAGAGAGTACTCTTTTATCCGTTTTATGCATTGAACTAAAAGGAAAATGATAAGAAATAAAAATAAAAAAACACTTGTAAGACTCTAGGATTAGTCGCCGAAGGTGGACACCTGAGTTTAAAAAAAAAAAAAAACACTTGTAAGACTTAAATGATGAAATTGAAGACGAAGTAAAATAACCAATAGGATCTCTAAGTTGCATAAATATGACAACTTTGCCATGGTTTGATATAAATTTTTTAAAATTCATTTTTTCTTGAACTCATTTTTAATTACATATAACTAAAATAGTTTTGTACGTGCATTCATAATTTTTCTCTATTTTTAAATAATATATTATTCAAAAAATCACATTTTACAAAATTTATTATAAAAAAAATAAATCTAGTACTCAATATATTTAAATGAAGTGGTATATTAATTTATAAAATGAATTAGTTTGACAAAGACAATTTGTTTAGGGATTGATTAGTTTGATTAAAAATTATATTTTTAGTAATTTTTGATAAAAGTTTATGAAATACATAAATAAAAAGTTGATAAAAATTATGGATGATATGAAATATATGATTAAAAATGAATTTAAAAAATCAATGTCGAACGTGACCTCAATATTTTACGTAAATGTGAATTAGGGGCCTCTGGACAAGATTAACAATAAAAATGTTACAAAAACTTTCATCTATCGTTGAGTTCAATGTATCAAACACATAGATAGCAACTTAATACATATCCAATTTCATTCTAGCAAAATTTTGAGTTTGTATACGTAATGTTCTAACACAAAATAACATGACAGAAATGGAAATGTGGACCTTCGTGAATCTTTTCACGTGTCCCCATGCACTATATTCCCTCCTATATATACCATGTAATCTCAGGCTCATATAACTGTCTTTATAACGTGTTTTTTCGGCCATTTTTTGTTTCTTTATACTCTTGACTGACTGAATAAAATGGAGAGAAATCACTTGCAACGTCGAGCTGCCTACGTGAGGGAAACCCTCTTTGATCAGGTTATTTCTCTCCCTTGCTAATTAAATTGATTACATTCCAATTATAGTATATTTCTTATACAATTGAATTTTTTTCCATGACCCAGGGTTAAACTTTGGGTGACATGCATTATATCAAGTAAAAGCAAACCAAAAATGTTTTCGCAAATTTCATGGCGATAGGAACATATATGGAATCTTAGCAAAAGAAACCAATCAGCATTCTAATAGAAATGTGGTTGTGAACTTTGATCGAATCTTTTTCTAAACTCTCCAAGCCACTATATATATATATATATTTCTTTTTTTGGTTTAGGGATGTTCTAGATAGTATTAAAGAAGAGGAAAAAAGTCATACTCTTGATCACGATGTATTCAGGAACGGATTTAGGATTGGATTACAAGTCGGACTAATACATAAAAAGAATAAAATTACACATGAAAAAAATTTCAGTGGGTTGGGGATTGGACTCGGCTACAGCTCGGCCCAGCCCGGCCCCGCTCCCCTACATCCGTCCTAGATGCAATCTAGTTTTATTGCATACCAAAACATGCTATCCACTGAAGTGAGCATCGTATCTTACGCTAAACACATTTTTGTTCTAAATCTCCGAGATGATTGTGTTGTAGGGATATCTTGATGAACAATTTATTCAATTGGAAGACTTGCAAGATGATGCTAACCCTAATTTTGTGGAAGAGGTTGTCAAACTGTTCTACACTGATTCGGCTCGATTTATCCGCAACATAGAACTGGCACTGTGAGTAGCTTAACAAAATTTAATCAAGAAAGAGCAACAAGAGGCTAAATAGATTTTATAAACAAGAATTTCTTATTTTCATGTTCAGGGATAATAGCACCCATTTTGACTTCGAAAAACTGGACGATATTATGCATCAGTTCAAAGGTAGCAGCTCAAGGTAAAAGCCCATTACTCTCTTTCTCGAGTTTGAGGTTGTTACATTGCCACAGAGCATATTTGGGTAGGCTTTTTGTTCTCAATTATGTTTGCAAATTTGTATAATTAAGCTTACTGTAACAAGTGAATCTACCTCTTTTTAATGGTATATATAAAATTAGCTTTTCTTTTTGCCTATTTATCATGTAATCCAGCCAGTCCCGTCCGGCCCCGCCTAGCCATCCCACCCCACCAATCTTCCTCTATATCTATGTGCATTACTTATTGCTAGTGCCTGGTGATACATCACAACTAAGAGTTTATATCTTGCAGCATTGGCGCAGAGAAAGTAAAGAAAGAATGCACACAATTTCAAGAGTACTGCAAGGCAGGGAACTTGGACGGGTATATATTTGTCACCTATATCCTCCCTATGTGTTTATGCCATTTTCTGTTTATAAAACCGGTTTTGCGATCGACATTCAAGTAAGTTCTTGCACGCTATTACAGATGCAAAAGGACATTCCAGCAAGTCAAACAAGAGCATGCAACTCTCAAGAGGAAACTCGAGAGTTATTTTCAGGTTGGTCTCTCTCCTCCTCTCTTCTTTATAGAAGTGCACGTGTGAGACAACTACTTATTTATTCTATGCTATACTTTCAGCTGAAAAGACAAGCTCGCTAATTTTCTCCCTTATACGAGCACCGAGCAAGATGATGAAAAGCAGTGTATAAGTCGTATACAACGTAACACCTTATGGAATCAAAGGACATCTGCGAAAGGAACGTGGAAGACTGGTTATAGGTGTTACTGAAATGATTCACCAGCATCATTGTCATGTTATATTCCCTTGTCTCAGAAATAAAAGAAAAGCCAAATCCTTATTATGATAAATAAAGAAAATTCGTTTGAGTAAAGATAGATTACTGCCATTATTTCTAGATAGAACTGTATTCTGGTTCTGGCATCGCAAGATAGGAATATGTTCTGGTAAAAGTTATTCTGTTACTCAATACACCTTTATCAGATATTCAACGAAAAGGAAACCTAAAAAATGTTTCCTGAACGACGATTATATCTGATAGCACCTGAAAGTTTTCAGACCAAACTGAATGTTCTAGGAAACAGAAAAAAATGAGGGAAGGAACCAAGTTAAACATGAAAAATGTGAAATGGTAACCTTTAATTATCTGGCATAAATAATGGTTTCTGGAGTAACGTATACAATTTAAAATAATAAATGGAACGCCATATTAATCTATCTAAGAGAATGGAAGCTGGTATTATGTACATTAGCACGATGTTAACGAAATTATCAAATAGGAAAAAAAAAAATGGCAGTCACACGAGAATGGGGTTTGAAACTTAAGTTGTAGGGGCTGTTCTCTTTGCTATTTTCATCCCGTATTTTGTTTTCAATTTTCCAAAACAGTGAAAACACGTCTGTTTACCTATTTTCAAAAATAAATTTTTGAAAACGAGTTTAAAATTTAAAAAGAAAGCCGAAAACGTTAAAAATGTCGTTTTTGGTGTTTTCAGTTAAAATCAAGCCAAAATTTTCAAAAAGCGTTTTGATAGTTTTCATTTACGCTGCCAACTAAAACCACCACCATGTCGCCCGCACCACACCATCGTCGCCGCCAAAACCACCTCTACTGCCACAACCACAACAACAACAATAGAAGAACCACAGCCACAATCATCGCCACACCACAACCACAACCACCGCCACACCCAAAAACCACCACCACACAACCCACCACCCACGGACCAACACCACCGCCACACCACATCC